>PVKP010001247.1:0-72893 GCA_004027715.1 Plecturocebus donacophilus
GGCCTCTGAGTGGACGTCTAGTTTGTTGATGATGAAGTTGTTTCTGTTTCTTAGTTTTCCTTCTAACAGTCTGGCCTCTCTGCTGTAGGACTGCTGAGGTCCACTCCAGGCCCTTCTTCCTGGGGATCACCTGCAGCAGCCTCTGCACCCTCACTGGGAGCTGCAATCCTGAGCTGCTCCTATGCGGCCATCTTGGATCAAGAGACCATTTTATAATTTTTAATCTACACAATGCCTTTTGATATTAATGTGATGTATGTTTTATATTGTTCATTGTAGTGCATGAATGTCTCATTAAAAAGTACAGTGGTTCTTTTATTCTTTCTTTCATTTTATGTTGCATCATTTTGCTGGCTTTATTTGAATATTTAACTTAATTTTTTTTCCTAAATATTCCTTGTATAGGTGCATATAATTTTATTGTTCTTATGGAACATTGTAGCACTTCGGTGAGTCCATATTTAATTCTGTAAGGAATGGGAGAATCTTCTGAATTATCTAATTTGTAATTGTTTTTATTTATGTTTTTAATGTTTCTTATTCTGAAGCACACAGAATACATTTTTTGGGGGGGGATGAAATTTTGCTCTTGTTACCCAGGCTGGAGTGCAATGGTGGGATCCTGGCTCACCGCAAGCTCCACCTCCTGGGTTCAAGCAATTCTCCTGCTTCAGTCTCCCGAGTAGCTGGGACTACAGGCATGCGCCACCATGCCCAGCTAATTTTTGTATTTTTAGTAGAGATGGGGTTTCACCATGTTGACCAGGACCCACCTCGGCCTCCCAAAGTGCTGGGATTATAGGTGTGAGCCACCACACCAGGCCCAGAATACATTTTATCTTATTTTTGTAATTTATAATTCTTACATTTTTATGTCTCCCTGATATAAACAACATACAGAATATATTTTTAACTAATCACGTTTCAGAAATCTTATAAAATTTTACAAGTATTTTCTACTGATGATGGGATCTTTTCAGGGGACAGAAAGAATTGCAGGATCTCAACTGTCCTCATTGACAACTTACCTACGGCTAGCCAATTCTAATTGCCAATTATTTTCATTATGATTTGCTAAATAAACTTTATTGAGGTATACATTACCTACAGTAAATTATATCCATTTAAGTTGTATAATTTGGTAAGTTTTGATAAACATATACTACACCTGGGCAATAATTACTACAATACATATAGAGACTGTGTCTACCACACCAAAAATTTTCTCTAATAACCTTGCTTTCAGTTCCCATCACCTCCCCAGATCTTGTGTCAGGCAAGCAGGCAATGACATGACTTCTATTACTAAAAATTACTTTCCTTTAGTCTAAAGCTTTATAGAATTGAGTTTATATATGGCTGGCTTGTATATGACATAGCCATTCATCATATAGAATGTGTCAATATTTTGTTATGGTAAACTGTCTTAATATCCTAGTTTTCTAATTCCACTTGTGATTTTTGGGTCTATTTCTACTGCCTATTTTCTTTCTTCACGTAGTACATAACTTCTGGGCATCCAGAAATGTTTCTTTTATTAAATGATTGGCATGTTCTATGTTATTAGTTGAATGCCTAGATCTTTTTGCACTACTATAATTATTGTTGATTTTTTTTCTTTTGAGTCTTGCTTTAAAACTTACCTGTCATGGTACTAGATTAGCCTTGTCCTAATTTAGCCCTGTTTCACTTCAAAGGTATAGATTTTTTTTCCTTTTAGGTCTCTAAGGAAAATCAATAGTATTCAAGTTTTTCCAATCTAGTTACTTAAACCTTCGTTGTTTCCTGCCTTTCTTCTCTATGCAGTAGGTATAATTCTAGAATCGCCTTACAAGATTCCAAGTACCTGTTATACTAACAACCTCTTCAGCTATTCAATCAAATAATAAACTAGATACTGCTGTGGTACGATTCTGCAGATGTAAATGAAGTAACACATTGTTTAACTTCATAATATTGAGATGATCCAGGTACTCACATAAACACTTTAGACTTTTCAAAGAAGAGTTTCTGCAGAGGAGAAAGCCAAAGAGATATGCTCTGGCTGGCCTGTAATTTTAAAAAAATCCATTCTGTAAACTACCTAAGGGGACCATGTAGCAAGGGATTGTTAGGTGTCCTCTAGGAGCTGACTGTGGTTTGTGAATGAGACATGGTGGAAGGAAAATGGTGAGTTCTTTCCTACAGCCATAAAGAGATTAATTCTGCCAACAATGAGTGAGCTTAGGAGACCCTGATTCTAGATAAATCCAAAGCCATGGCTGGCACCTTGACTTCAGTTTCATGAGATCCTGAAAGGAAAATTCAGTCTCTCATGCTCAAATATCTGATCCACAGAAACTGTGAGATAATATTTTTTTCCAGCTACCAAGTGTGTAAAAGTTTATTTTTTCAGACATAGTAAATATAGTCCTGTAGTTCTTTGTCTGACCTTAGGCAGTTTTACCCTATGTGTTACAGTTTACATTTCACCCGAAGATATAAAAGAAAAGGAAAGGCTTGTAAAGTGTTCTCTTTATGTACATCCTTGCTTTTGAATACTATGTCCTACATATTTGAACTGTGTTAGCCATCTAAAACTCAGATTTCTGCCTTTTCAGCTCAGCACAATATCATTCTTTGGTTCTCTCTCCCTATGTTGTAGTCAGATACATGCTTACAGGAAAAAACTATAGTAGCATTTCTTTTTCCTGAAAAATATTAGCTCTGTTTCATATTTGAAAATGTTTAAAGATAAACTGGAGCACAATAAAATTTTAAAGAGTTTATCTAAGTAAACAGCAATTCATGAATTTGGCAGTTTCAAACTGGAGGTGGTTTGGGGACTCTGGGGAGAGAACAGGGACCTCAAGAGGAAAGTTTTTATGATGTAAACAGGGAAGTAAAACAAAGAAAATATTCAACTGGTTACAGTCACAAAGTTGTCTTATTTGATCTATCCTACTGGAAGGTCCCTGCTTATATAAGATAGATACCAGCCTCTGATCAGTTAGTCTTAAGTGTCACTTTTGTTTTAAAAAGGTATTTACAAGAAATAGTTAAATAGAAGTTTAATTTATATTTGCAAATCAAGCAAGATTATGACAATTTATGAGGTTTAATTGGCTTTGCCTGCTCAGGGATTCATCAGGTCTTGTCTCTGTTTTAATTTACTTTTACAAAAGCTATTGTTCTAAATATTTTGTCAGTTTTCTAGTTGTTTATGGAGGGTGAACTAGTTTAATACCGTATTACCAATAGGTCCCAAAGTTTAAGCTAGAAGATTCTTAGTATTTCATCATGGTTTTTCCATAATACAATACCAAGTGTAGTATGGATATATTTTTTATCAAATATTATTTTTCAATTGTTTGTTCTCTGCTGGTTTGGAAACTTTTAAGTTATACCTACATAGTTTTAGTGATTGCCTTCACATTTTTAAGCTATTTGGTAATCAATAATTTTTTCCAAGATAATTAGTCATTAAATGTTTATATTTGTTCCTTATCACAACATCCTTACTAGGAATCAATCATCATTTGAATACTCTTCTCCAATATTATTATTTAAATATTTAATTTTCTTTATGCAAAATAAAAATGTTTTTCTTAAAGTGCTAAATACATTTATTGTTACATTATATCAATTCCTGTTCTCAACAGAGTTTCTTACATCTTTATCTCAGTATTTTACTTTTCTTTAATATTTTTTTTAAGTCAAGTTCTGTAGGTGGTCAAATTTCCTGTTATTCTGTGTGTCTATAGCTGAAAGGCATTTTTATTTTGCTTACACTTGAAAATATTATGCTTGGATATAAAATTATATGTTAGAGTTATTTCCTTTTAACGGTGTGAAGATAGTACTCCATTCACTTTTGGCATCTATTGTTGCAAATAAAATGTTCATTGTCAGTCAGGCACTTCTTTATTGTTAAACTGTCTTTTTGTCAGCAGCTTTTATGACTTATTTTATCATTAATGTACATTTTCACTATAAAATATCTAGATATAGGGTTATTTATTTATGCTATGTATATTTAAGAATGCAAATTTTATTACAGTTATCTTCCCCCTTTCAATTTTGAAAACATTAAATAAAATACTCAAATGCAGTTACTCCTCTATTTTTTGCTCTCTTGTTTTCAACTCTAAAATTATTATTGGAGATTTTGAGTGTATCCTCCATGTCTCATAAGACTTTTTTTACATTGTATAATGCAATCTTTCTGCATGTGTCCTGTCTGTTCTGCATGAGTTCTCTCGCTATCTTGAATTTACCACTTAACTCTATCCAAGCTAAACATTTGCAGACTTTTTTGAAAAACGTTTTATTTAAATGAAATGTAATTTATGTTATGATTTCTAATTCTTTTTATATAATAAAATATTATTTTATTCAAAACTTTATGCTATCTTTACATATAATATGATACATTATTTCTATACTTCAATTATGCAATAGAGTTTTAAAAAGTATTTGCTGGGATGATAATGCAATTTCAACTTATAAAAGCTAAAATTCCAAATACGCTATTTTTAAATGTTTTTCCCTGACATTGAATTTCTTCAGCGTCTTGGATATCTTCATTTTCAAGTGGATTTTGTTTTATTTTTGTTTGTTTTTAGGTAGTTGTATATTTTCTCCAATATAAAATCTAGTGTTCTATATTTGCATTTATGGCCTTGTAGTAATCTGGATAGTATGGCAAATCTAGTCATCGGCCCAAAATGGTATATCTGTTTATCTATCATTTGTTAGCTTGGCCCTTGCAATTGCTCTAGTTAGCATTAAGTAGTATTATATTTTAGGATCCATTCTTTATCATATGGGGTCCATATGGAGTCCCTAATTCTGATATGTAAGCCTTATTCAGGTGCGTCATCTAGATTGGGGGATTCTTCAATCTTTCTTTTCCACAGAAGCAAAGTTTCTGGATGATGCCACCTAATTATTACTGATCATAGCTCAATGAGTCCATTGATTCAACACATTTGCTATTTTATCTTCCATCTTTGTTATAAAGATGTTTGTCTTGTATTTGTTTTTTGACTGGTATATATTTCATATTTTATATACTGTAATTATTTGCCTAAGTGGTGCTAGAAACAAAACCTCAATTAACTTTCCCAGATTTTTACTCGGAGAATAAAATATCCTTTAATTATATTTTGGAGAAGTTGGCACCTGTATTTCTAGTCAAAGTTTTAAAACAATTTATTAGTGGTTTTCTCTTATGACAAATTTGTGTTATAGTGTTCTAAGGAAAAAAAAAACCCTAATTTTAAACATACATAAAATGAAATTAGTTTTCTAAGAAAGAATACTTGTTTTATGCATATACACTGCAACCAATTAAAATTTATCAATCATTGGAATTGTTATTTAAATTAAATTTGAATTTAAACCACCTGAGATAAATAATAATGTAGCCATTTTGACTTTAGGTTCTGTAGCCAGATGTATTGAGTCAATATTTAGGTTCTGCCATTTTCTAGCTGGTGATCTAGAATAGGATCTTTAAATTCTCTATTTCTTTATATATAAAAGGGAGATACTAAACAGACCAATGTTCTCATAGACATTAAAAAATCAAAAAAGTCAGAATATGCTAAGTATTTGAACAGTGTTTTACAGAGTACCCTTTGTTTATTAAATTACAGGTAGATAGAAATCAGAAAATCTGAGAAACCTAAGACATTACCTCAATTTAACTTTTTCTACTGTTACTACAATGGGCATAAATACAGAAAATTAAAATTACATCTAAAAAGTGAAAAAATACATTCAATTACATCTAAAGCATAATGTTATTATAATTCAAGAAATAATTTGTATCCTAAGGTGTCATTAATAACCTTATTTCCCCAGAAAACCAATTATTCAATGTTTTACTATGTGTGGGAAAACATTCCCCCCTCAAGAAAAGTAAATAAGAAAATGTCATTTAATTGTTTTGCTATTTATTTAAGGTGAAATAATAGATCCTAAGTAAGTGCTTGTTGTGATACTGGAGTTTAGAAGTAATTATTTTGTCAGATAGTAAGGGAATGAGAGTCCTCAGTAGGGTTTTTCTTTTTAGTGAAAAGTAGCCCCAAATCATTTTCTAATAAAGAGCAGCTTGCAAGCTGGGAGCTTCCATGGGTAAATGTCAGAAGGGAACCAAGGACTAGACATGCTCAAGATGTCGGCACTATCTTCCCTTTTCTGCCAACCACATGTATTGTAATGAGCAGACAAGATGGGTGATCAACTGGAAACTCCTTTTGCAAAAAAAAGATTAGGGTGGGGCCACCAGCCTTTGCACTATGTAAATGTCATATCTGAGCAAACCAATCTGTAAGCCCTATGTAAACATGCTTAAGATGGCAAATTTTATATTATATGTATTTATATTACATATATTTTACCAGAACTTTTTAAAAAATGTACTGGATGGAATGATTTAAGAGAACTACAAACCACTGCTCAACACAATAAGAGAGGACACAAACAGATGGAGAAACATCCCATGTTCATGGTTAGGAAGAATCAATATCGTGAAAATGGCCATACTGCCCAAAGTAATATACAGATTCAACGCTATCCCAATCAAGCTACCAATTACCTTCTTATGGAACCAAAAGAGAGCCCGCATAGCCAAGTCAATTCTAAGCAAAAAGAACAAAGCGGGAGGCATCACACTATGGCACTTCAAACTATACTACAAGGCTACAGTAATCAAAACAGCATGGTACTGGTACCAAACAGAGATATAGACCAATGGAACAGAACAGAGGCCTCGGAGGCAACACAACATATCTACAACCATCCAATCTTTGACAAACCTGACAAAAACAAGCAAGGGGAAAAGGATTCCCTGTTCAATAAATGGTGTTGTGAAAACTAGCTAGCAGTTTGCAGAAAGCAGAAACTGGACCCCTTCCTGACAACTTACACTAAAATCAACTCCAGATGGATTAAAGACTTAAACATAAGACCTAACACCATAAAAACCCTAGAAGAAAATCTAGGCAAAACCACTCAGGACATAGGCGTAGGCAAGGACTTCATGACCAAAACACACCAAAAGCATTGGCAACAAAAGTCAAAATAGACAAATGGGACCTAATCAAATTCCACAGCTTCTGCATGGCAAAAGAAACAGTGATTAGAGTGAATAAGCAACCAACAAAATGGGAAAAAATTTTTGCGATCTACTCATCTGACAGAGGGCTAATATCCAGAATCTACAAAGAACTAAAACAGGTTTACAAGAAAAAAACAAGCCCATTCAAAAGTGGGTGAAGGATATGAACAGACACTTTACAAAAGAAGACATACATGAGGCCAACAAACATATGAAATTCAAATCAAAACTACATTGAGATACCATCTCACACCAGTTAGAATGGTGATCATTAAAAAATCTGGAGACAACAGATGCTGGAGAGGATATGCAGAAATAGGAACACTTTCACACTGTTGGTGGGAGTGTAAACTAGTTCAACCATTGTGGAAGAGAGTATGGCAATTCCTCAAGGACCTAGAAATAAAAATTCCATTCGACTCAGCAATCCCATTACTGGGTATATATCCAAAGGATTATAAATCGTTCTATTATAAGGACACATGCACACGAATGTTCATTGCAGCACAGTTTACAATAGCAAAGACCTGGAACCAACCCGAATGCCCATTGATGATAGACTGGACAGGGAAAATGTGGCACATATACACCATGGAATATTATGCAGCCATCAAAAACGATGAGTTTGTGTCCTTTGTAGAGACATGGATGAACCTGGAAACCATCATTCTCAGTAAACTGACACAATAACACAAAATCAAACACCGCATGTCCTCACTTATAGGCAGGTGTTGAACAGTGAGAACATATGGACACAGGGAGGGGAGCACTACACACTGGGGTCTGTTGAGGGGAAATAGGGGAGGGATAGCAGGGACTGGGGAGTTAGGGAGAGATAGCATGGGGAGAAATGCCAGATACAGGTGAAGGGGAGGAAGGCAGCAAATCACACTGCCATGTGTGTACCTATGCAACAATCTTCCATGTTCTTCACATGTACCCCTAAACCTAAAATGCATTAAAAAAAGAAGAAATTTTAAAACTCAAAAATAATATTTTTTGTAACTTTGAAATATAAAACAAAACTGTACAATTTTTCACAATGGCAGTTGTATTATTAGAGCAGTTTTTTTCCTAAGTCATTACATATAATATAAAATTTAGGGTTAAATATTCATTTAAAAAACCTTCTACCAGTGGAAATGAATGCACTTTATGCTATTTTATTCAAACTATTAGGATTTTTTTAACACTTAACTTGTATACTACAACATGCTTGAATGGCAATCTTCTTATATAGATAAAAATACAATTTACTGAAAAGCTGTTTTTCAAGATTTAAATAAAGCAAATGTTTGAACTAACTTATTTAAATTAAATGACTGAGTTCCATTACTTTCAGTAGTAAGCATCACTAAGCCCAACATTTTGTCTAAAACATTGGGAGACATAATAGATTCATAGTCTCAACATATTAATATAGACTATTCCCATGAAACTAAGGTGGCATTTAGAGCTGAGATGATAGAAAAAAAAATAAAGGTAGGGTTAATCATACTGATTTCTGATTTCCATGTTTGGATATTTATGTCTTTTGAAAAAAATGATTATCCTTATGGTTTAATTAACTTATGGTCAGAACAATACTAGTTTTATGATACAGATAATTATATTGTATATACATAGTAAATGTAGCATCACAAATCACAAATTTTCTCAAAAGAAAATAAAAATTGCATTCTGTCTTTTTAAACTTTGTGTGCACTGTGCCATGAGGGAAGAAAAATGTAGTCTTTCTGGACTGTATTAGTAAATCAGGTTTGGATTTTGTTTTATTAAGACTCAGTACATGGTATCCTGTGCATGCTGCCATGGATTATCCACATATTTTGCTAAACATTATTTCTGGATATGTCTGTGATGATGTGTATGAATGAGATTAGCATTTGAATCAGTAGGTTCTGTAAAAAAGATTGCCCACCCATCAAAATGAGTGGATGTCATTCAATTCATTATGGACTAAATAGATGGACAAAAGAAGGGATAATTTATCCCTTTCTGCCTGACTCTTGCAGCTGCAACATAAATATTCTCCTGCCCTCAATCTGAGATTATCACTATTGGTTCCCCTGGATCTCAGGCCTATTGATCTACATTATTGGCTTTTTGAGATCTCCATTTGCAGATGGCAGATCATTAGATTTCTCAGCCTCCATATTCACATGAGTGAATTCTCCACAATTAAACATATTACACACACATGGATACACATATACACACACACATATATATATATTTAATATGTACAGTTATGTTAGTATATATATGTATTAAATATAACCTTCTATTGGTTCTGTTTCTTTCCTGAAGCCTAATAGCACACTGTCTTAATTTATGATGTGTATTTATCACAAAAAACATTACTACACATAAAGCATTGGCAAACTATTTTTGTTTCAGCCTTTGAATTATAATGATATAATTTGTAGGGTTGTAATAATATCACATACACATTGTTATTTTGCTTTTAGTAGATCATTATCACAGTTATTTTTTGTTACCACAAAATTTATAAATGTACTTTTTAATAAGCAAAATATTAATTTCAGAAGATATAAATTAATTTAATACATTTGTATCTTTTAATTGATGATAATACATATTTCAGTTAGCATTCTGAAAATTTTATCTTATATTGGTATAAGTCAATCCGGGCATTATTGGTGGTAGTCTGTGAAAAATTGCATAACATAGAAGAATGTATGTTATTGGTGCAATCCTTCCAAGAAAGTTTTTCATAATTGACCATCATTCTTATCACTGGAAATTATTTATTCTATTTCCTTTTATCTGGGACATAGTACATTTATCCTTTTCATAACATAAATTTATTTTCTGTTGTTTCCTGTTTTACAGTTTTCTGCTTCAAATATCAAATGAATTTTTATTATTGTATGGTTGATTTAAGTAGTCTTATTTTATTGTTCTTGCATCCATTTTCTCTCTACTGTATAGTGTAATTTCCCATGTATTTTTAATAAATTTTTATTTTATAATGCCTTTAGATTTATAGAAAAGTTACAAAGATGGTACAGAACATTCCCATGTACCATGCACCCAGTTTCTGCTATTAGTGCCTTAAATTAGTATGGCTCATTCATTGGTCTCAGAGAAAGGCTGGTGCCCACCTAGGCTGACCCTAGATCCCTGCCCAAGCCTAAGCCTAGATCCCTACCTCAAACTAAGCCTAGTGCCCACCCAAGCTGACCTTAGATCCCTTCTGCAGTCTGAGCCCAGATATTCACTCCAGGCTCTGCCTGAGCTTCTGCTCCAAGCTGAGCCTGGATCTTTCTGGATAAATCAGGGAAGCTTGCTGGGATTCTCAGAGCTAGATGGGAGTGGGGCTAACAGCCCATCCACAGTCAAGGCCTCATCTGAGGGCCAGACCCTCCCTCTGCCTTCAGCCTGATCTGCTTGTCCCCATTCACCTGCAAGAGTGATGATGCCATCCTCCTGAACATCCTGGTAGGGCGTATATCATGGAGCAGCCCCATCGAAATGTTAATAATAAAACTAATAATGAAACATTATTTTTAGTTAATAGTGCAACTAGTAGTAAAACAATTTTTAGCTAAATGCCATATTTTATTTATATTTTATATTTTTTACCCATCATCCTTCTTTGCTGGAATTCCAGCTGGATGCCATGCTATATTTAGTTGCTATCTCTCTCTGTCTTTTTTTTTTTTTACTGAATTTTATTTTATTTTATGTATTATTATTATTGTTTATTGCACTTTAAGTTCTGGGGTACATGTGCAGACCTTGCAGGGTTGTTGCATAGGTATACGCATGCCATGGTGATTTGCTGCCTCCCTCCCCCAGTCACCTACAGCAGGCATCTCTCCCCATCCCCCACTCTCCTTCCCCTAGTCCCCCAACCCCCAACAGACCCCAGTGTTTGATGTTCCCCTCCCTATGCCTATGTGTTCTCATTGTTCAACACCCACCTATGAGTGAGAACATGCAGTGTTTGGTTTTCTGTTCTTGTGTCAGTTTGCTGAGAATGATGGTTTCCAGATTCATCCACATCCCTAAAAGGATATGAACTGATCCTTTTTTATGGCTGCATAGTATTCCATGGTGTATAGGTGCCACATTTTCTTTATCCAGTCTATCATTGATGGGCATTTGGGTTGGTTCATGGTCTTTGCTATTGTTAACAGTACCACAATGAACATATGTGTGCATGTGTCTTTATAATAGAACAATTTATAATCCTCTAGGTATATACCCAGTAACAGGATGGTTGGGTCAAATTGAATTTCTATTTCTAGATCCTTGAGGTATTGCCACATGGTCTTCCACAATGGTTGAACCAATTTACCCTCCTGCCAACTGTGTAAAAGTGTCCCTATTTCTTCACATCCTCTCCAGCATCTGTTTTCTCCAGAAACAGCATGGTACTGGTACCAAAACAGAGATATAGACCAATGGAACAGAACAGAGCTTTGGAAGTAACACCACACATCTACAACCATCTGGTCTTTGACAAACCTGACAAAAACAAGCAATGGGGAAAAGATTCCCTGTTCAATAAATGGTATTGGGAAAACCGGCTAGCCATCTGCAGAAAGCTGAAACTGGACCTCTTCCTGACGCCTTACACTAAAATCAACTCCAGATGGATTAAAGATTTAAACATAAGACCTAACACCATAAAAACCCTAGAAGAAAACCTAGCTGCTATATCTCTTTAGGCTCCTCTGGCCTGTGAGTTTTTCAGACTTACCTTGTGTGTGCCTACTTTGAGAGTTCTGAGGAATACTCGTCAGTTATTTTGCACTATGCCTCTCAATTGGGATTCATCAGATGTTTTCCTTATAATTGGACCTGAGTCAAGGGTATTTTGGGGAAATCTACTGCAGTAAAGTTCCATTTTCATTATATTGTATCAAGTATACATACAATCAGTACAACTTATCTTTGTTGGTATTCACCTTGATCATATGGCTCATGTAGCATTTGTCAGTTTTCTCTGCTGTAAAGTTACTCCTCTTTCTCCCCTTTACCTGTTGTACTCTTTGGAAGAAAATCACTATGCACGACCCGCACTTAGGGCAGGGGGAAGTTACGTTTCAAATTACTGATGGTGCAATAGCTATGTAAACTCTATGGAAACGACATATCAGAAATATAGAAAAATGAAGTGAACAGAGGAAGTATAAGGAATACAGTATTAAAGTAAGAGTATCATTAATTGGCAGGCCATGAGTTCAGGGGCAGTATATAAAAGATATTATGTTAAACTATTAAAAGAAAGTGGTTTATATATTTTGTATCTGTCTTCTCAGAAGAGTAACTTCAAATTTATGACTTCCATAATGATGAAGTAGTTTTAGAAGTTAAAAGGATTTATTAGTAATGCTAAATAAATGCATTCTGTCCAGACACAACTGCCCACTACATCCATTTCTCACATCAAGAAACATTGTAGAACTATGAGTTGGATCCAGAGGCATTGGGTCCATCTGAGACTCAAGACAATCTGAATTTAATCAGACCCTACAACCAGCCAGAATCAGCTTTCAAGCAGGTAGAACTACTACTCCAAGTATTTTGTTGTAAGGTCACAGATAATCACAGATAGCAAACATTTGGGCTCATCAAAAAATGATAGAATAAGGAATTTGGAAAATTGTTTCCTCTACTGGCAGTCATCAATACTACCTTAATTTTTGCATCATACCCAGCTACAAATATATTTACAGAAAAATACCCAATGAAACATTAAAAACAGCTTCTCTCTGAAAGGCCTGCTAGTAAATGTGTGTGTGTGTATATATATATATATATCTCAACAAGAGCAAAAAGGAAATGGACCAACTCTCACTTGTTCATTCCACCACTGACATATCTAAGACCTGTTGAACCACCTCAATTATGCCAGACATAAAAAGACTTACTAACACATGATTCTCAAGTAATTGACTTCAAATTTTATCTTCTCTTTGGTCACTTAGAACATCGACAGTTAATTCAATTAGAAAGCAATATCTGATTCCATAGAACATAGGCAATGTCCAAGATGAATATGTAGAAAAAAATAAAAGTCCTTCATATATTTACTTTATTTTAAAGTGACGGCTTTCACAGTAAAAGAGAGAATCAGAGAGATGTGCTATTACTTTAGATATGTTTCATCTTTTGCATGATTAGTACAGTGTGTGTTGCAGGAAGTTCACATTAGATTTGATGTATACAGTTGAGTCATTAAATTTCAACAGGAATGTCCCACTTACTTTTCATATAGAAATTTCAACAGGAATGTCTCACATATTCTTCCTATATCTTTTCCAAACACTCAAAGAAATACTTCCTATATATTTTCCAAACACTCAAAGAGTATTCTCTGTATAGTGGTAGTCTGACTAATGCAATTTGATGTTTGTATCAGTTATTCATAGCAGAATTTCCATTCAAAGATGAGAGTTTGAGACAGGATTTAAGTTCCTATTTTTCATCTTTGATTAGTTCTAAAAAGAGTTATTGTTACTGCAGGATGAGGATGAAGGCCATTCTCCAGTCCTTTAGCCAGGTGGACTTAATCCTATAATCCATAACTTATATCTCATTAGAAGAAAACACATTTCTCTCTTCAAACACACTACTGCTGCTGTTAGTTGCCACTTGAAAGGCAACTGCTTAGAATGTAGTCTTTTCCTATGTTTTTTAAAGATGATTGAAGCTAATAAGGCTAATCTGATTTGTAAGAATAATTGAGGTCAATATGTTCAGACCAGTGAGTGTAAGACTTACTATTAAATATAAATGAAATTATAATCTTCTCTATCTGAACAATAAGCACAGAGAAAGTCAAGGACAGTCAAGCAAAGTGTAATCTAAATAATTATAAAAATTGAAAGATGGGCTGGGTGCAGTGACGAATTCCTGTAATCCAGCACTTTGGGAGGCTGAGGCAGGTGAATCATGAGGTCAGGAGTTTGAGATCAGCCTGGCCAATGTGGTGAAACCCCATCTCTACTAAAAATATGAAAATTAGATGAGCGTGGTGGCAGGCACCTGTAATCCCATCTACTCGGGAGGTTGAGGCAGAAGAAGTGTTTGAACCTGGGAGGCAGAGATTGCAGTGAGCCAAGATCACGCCATTGCACTCCAGCATGGGTGGCAATGGGGTGAGACTCCATCTCAAAAAAATAAAAATTGAAAGATGAAATGCTCGGTTACAATGTCTGCCTACTTGACACTTCATGGTAGACTGAACAGAGGAAAAACATTATAGCATAAAATAACCTACATACCTCAAGTACTTCTTATTAAACATAATTAAAATTTCTTTATAATTTAATTGCCTGCCATCATAGTACATACAGAAGAAATAAATACATTTTGCAGCAAAATATCACTTGAACCTCTTTTATCAGTAGACTCACATTCAAGAAAACACTTGGCAAATAAAGTACTGTAGAAACAATAAAAATATAACTTATTTTTAAGTATATTTACATCATTGTAAAATAACCAATGAAAGGCAATGAAAGCAATTTATCTGATTATAAACACACATCATCAAATCAATAAGGGCATGAGACTTCACTCATTTATTTTTTCTTTCAAAATATTTTATTGGACAGTTTAATATACTGAATAGTATCCCCAGCACAATGTAGGCAATAATGACTTTTATGTAATAAATATGAACAAATATAAGTGATGATGTATTAAACCCATGTTCTTACAGCTTTTATAATATTTCTTTTTTGTTAGAATAATGTGTATCAGTAAAATTAGTAAGCCAAATAGTAGAAACATATTTATTGTTAAATTTGATGTCAGGCTTCGCACAGTGGGTGCAAACCAATGATCCCAGAACTTTGGGAGGCCAAAACAAACAGATTGCTTGCGCTCAGGAGTTCATGACCAGCCTGGCAAATGTAGCAGAACCCCATCTCTACAAAACAAAAATAAAAAATTAGCCTGAAGAGGTTGTGTGTGCCTGTAGTTCCACCTACTCAGGAGGTGGAGGTAGAAGGATCTTGAGCCCAGGGGGCTGATGTTGCAACGAGCAAAGATTGTGCCACTCACTGTTTCAGCCTGGACAACAGAGTGACACTCTGAATAATAAAAAAAAAATGTTTAACTTCAAAAGTACTTTAGACAATTAAATTAAAAAATGAGAGTATTGTCTCCCACATATTTTTAAATATAGCCAGTTTTTGTATAAAATTAAAAGCAGCTTTGCTAAGCACTATGCTGCCTATGACCAAAAGTCACATGACTTCGTCCGTGGACATGGTAATTCTATTGTGGCCTCTGCTTGCTAGGCCTCTCTGCTCTTTCCTGTGTGTCCCTACTTTGCATAGAGTGAGGTAAAAGCTCACTTTGGAAGGGAGGTTACCACTGAGAAGTCACAGCTTCAATCAAAATGAGAGAACAGTTACATCCAATAATGCTCTGCTGGGAGCTGAATGCCCTGTTGGAAGAGTCCTGCTGTCTGCCAAAGGTCTGAGTTTGAAATTAATTGAGACTGCAAGGAAAATTACCTTAGGGTGAATTCAGGGATAAGGGAATTTGAAAGAAAAAAATGTAGACAACTTAGTCTCTATCTTGGACAAGCTAATACTGTCCTGAGCTGTAATTCACTGCATAGATTCTCATCCAAAATGAAGCAATAGCCTAAATACATTGAATATGTTATACTGATCTATTTCCTCACAGAACAGAGTGAATTGTCATCCCCCTCAAAAAATGTGATATGTATAGGTCCTTATAAGTCCACAGTTTCTGATGTAAGAAAAATAAAAACAATAACACAGGAAGTATGTTGAACATTAAAGTTACGATTAGCTTCCAATGTGAACATTTCAGCTTCACTCATTCAAAGGGAACTGATCATTTAAAGAAAAATATAGTTTGTTTATATTTTTAATTGAGTCATAGTTGACATAAAATAAACTCCACTTATTTAAAATATATTATTTGATAAGTTTTCATTTACGTAGCCCTGTGAAAACGTTACAGCCATCAATATAGTGAACATTTCCTTCACCTGCAAAAGTTTCCTTTTGGATCTCACAGCTTCTCCATGCCTCCCTCTGTCCTCATTCTTAGGCAACTGTGATGGTTAATACTGAGTGTCAACTTGATTGGATTACACGATACAAAGTATTGATTCTGGGTGCATCCGTTAGGGTATTGCCAAAGGAGATTAACATTTGAATCAGTGAGATGGGAAAGGCAGACTCATCCTTAATCTGGGTGGGCAACATCTAATCTGCTGCCAGTGAATATAAAGCACGCAGAAAAATGTGAAAGGAGAGACTAGCCTAGCCTCCCAGCCTACATCTTTCTCACATGTTGGGTGCTTCCCGCCCCCATTTATCGGATTCCAAGTTCATCCGTTTTGAAACTCAGACTCGCTATCCTTGATCTTCAGCCTGCAGACGGCCGCCTATTGTGAAACCCTGTGATTATATGTGTTAATACTTAATAAACTCCTATATATATATATGCATATGTATATTCCGTTATACGTACTCCATACATAAATATGAAATATATACAAACATATGTATACATATGGAATATGCATAATGAAATATATTTCATTAGTTCTTTCCCTTCAGAGAACCCTAAGTAATATAGCAACTATTGATATAATTGTTGTCCCTATGGATTGGTTTGCATTTATATTATCAAAGAGAATGGACTCCTTTTTTTAAATTCTTATCATTTTGAGCTGATGCTGAGAAGTATTCCGCTATAATAGATATACCACAGTTTGTTCATCCATTCACCTGGTGAACACTTGGATTATTTTGAGTTTTGGGTTATAAGAAATAAATTTGGATAGAAAATGTGTACAAGTGTTTGTATCTTGTGTGTGTGTGTGTCTTTAATACATCCTTAGGAGTAAAATGGCTGGATCATATGGTGAGTGTTTAACTTTGTAAAAGGCTGCCAAAATGCTTTTAAAAGTAGTTGACACATTTTACATTCCCACTTGAAGTGCATGAAAAGTCCAGTTTTTCCTTTTCCTTGGCAACACTCAGTATGTTTAGTATTTTCAATCTTAGCCATTCTAATAGGTGTGTAGTACTATATAATTATGGATTTAATTTTCATTTCCATAATGATTAATGATTCTGAGTGTTTTGTCATGTGTGTATATCTCATCTGAATAACTTCTTTGGTAAAGATTCTCTTCAGAATATTTACCAAATTAATTTTTTTTATTAAGTTTTGAAAATTCTTTACATTTACGAGATATATTTCTTGAAACTATTTTCTGCTGTTTTGTGACTTGTCTTTTTATCATCTTAATTCTTAACGGTACCTTTTGATAAAGTCAAATTTGACGATTTGTTTTTTTATGGATTGTGTTTTTGACCTGCTGTAAGAAATCACTAACATATGATCATAATTTTCTCCTGTGCTTTCTTCTAGAAGTTATGCAGCTTTAGGTTTCATTTTTAGGTATAATCCAGTAAGATATAATATTTTCAAATGGCGTAAGGTCCAGGTCAAAGTTTATTTATCATTATGATTATTAATATTATTATCATTTTATTTTGCCAGTGCTATTCAATTGTTCCTGTACTATTTGATGAGACATCTATAGTTTCTCCACCAAATTCCTTTTGGATCTTTGTGAAAAGTCAGTTATCCACATATGCAGCTCTGTATCTAGATTTTATATTCTATTCCATTAGTCTTTTTGCCTACCTTTATGCCAATGCCTGAGTATCTTGATTACTGTAACTTTATAACAATTATTGAATTCAGATAATATTAGCCTTCAAAATTTGTTCATTTTTTAAATTTTACTTTAAGTTCCAGGATACAGTGCAGAATGTATAGGTTTGTTACATGGGTATACATATGCACCTATCAACCCATCAACTAGCTTTAAAGACTCACATGGATTAGTTATTTGTTCTAATGTTCTCCCTCCCCTTGTCTTCCAACCCCTGACTGGCCCAGTGTGTGTTGTTCCCCTCCCTGTGTCCATGTGTTCTCGTGGCTCAAATCCCACTTATGAGTGAGAACATGTAGTGTTTGGTTTCCTGTTCCTGTGTTAGTTTGCTGAGGATGATGGCTTCCAGCTTCATCCATGTCCTAACAAAGGACATAATCTCATTCCTTTTTATGGCTGCATCGTATTCCATGGTGTATATATACCACATTTTCTTTATCCAGTCTGTCATTGATGAGCATTTGGATTGATTCTGTCTTTGATATTGTAAATAGTGCTGCAACAAATATATGGGTGCATGTGTCTTTACAGTAGAATGATTTATATTTCTTTGGGTATATACCAATAATGAGATTGCTGAGTCAAATGATATCTCTGGTTCTAAGTTCTTGAGGTATTGCCATAGTGTCTTCCACAATGGTTGAACTAATTTACATTCCCACCAATAGTGTAAAGGCATCTCTATTTCTCACCAGCATTTATTATTTATTTTTTCTTGACTATTAATAATTGTCATTTTGACTGGCCTGAGATGATATCTCATTGTGGTTTTGGTTTGCATTTCTCTAATGA
The DNA here is from genome assembly GCA_004027715.1 of Plecturocebus donacophilus. NCBI lineage: Eukaryota > Metazoa > Chordata > Mammalia > Primates > Pitheciidae > Plecturocebus > Plecturocebus donacophilus. Next base: position 18,615 of record PVKP010001247.1, read on the forward strand.
CCAGTGATGCTGAGCTTTTTTTCATATGTTTTTTGGCACATACATTTCTTAGTTTAACAAGTGTCTGTTTGTATCTTTTGGCCACTTTTTTATGGGGTTCTTTTTTACTTATAAATTTGTTTAAGTTTCTTGTAGATTCTGGATATTAGACCTTTGGCAGATGGGTAGATTGCAAAAATTTTCTTCCATTCTGTAGGTTATATCACTCTGATGATAGTTTATTTTGCTGTGCAGAAGCTCTTTAATCAAACTAGATCCCATTTGTCAATTTCGGCTTTTGTTGCAATTGCTTTTGGTGATTTAGTCATGAAGTCTTTGCCCATGTCTATGTCCTGAATGGTATTGCCTAGGTTTACATATGTTGTGTTTTGTTTTTGTTCACTTCAAAAATATATCTTAGATTTCCCTTCTAGTATTTTTTTGGATTCATGAGTTTTTCAGTAATTTTTTGTTTCCAAATATTTAGTGGTTTCTGATAAGTCTTTCTGTCTTTGGGGGCTAATTTAATTCACTGTGAACAGAGCATATACTATGTGTGACTTTACTATTTTTAAACATGTTAAGACTTATTTTATGATCTATTTTTGACAATGTTCCATGTGAACGTTGTATTCTGCTAGTGTTAGATTGAAATGTCTATGTACCAATTAGATAAAATTGAATGATAATAGCTTTCTACATACCTACTGACTTCTCTGTTATTGAAAGTTGAAAGTCTACTTCTCCGTTATTGAAAGTTGTACTGTACTCTCCAACTACAATTGTAAATTTGTCTAGTTGCTCTTACGATTCTATCAGTTATTGCTTTGTGTGTTATTAGAGGCATAAATATTTAGAATTGTTATGTCCACTTGATGTATTAACCACATTCAAGATATAAAATGGCCTTCTTTACTGTAGTGATATTCTTTGTTCTGAAAGCTTGTCTGTGATTAATACAGCCACTAGCGCTTTTCTCTTCTCCTCCCAGCTCTCCTTTTAACACCCATTTGTTATCTCACAGTTGCTTAAGTGAGGAACCTTGGTAGGCTCAACCGGGGTCTCTGCTTAGAGTTTCAAAGGCTAAAATCAAGATATTGGCAGTGATGGGATGTCATCCAGAATGTGATGAAAAGAATAAGCTTCTAATCTCATTCAGGTGTTTGGAAGAGTCCAGTTTCTTATGGTTTTATGACTAAAGCTCTCGTGTCTTTGCTAGCTTTTGTCGGGGGTTGTTCTTTGCTTGTAGAGACAACTCTCCCATTCCTGCACTTGGTCCCTTTCATGAACAAGCCAGCAAGAGTGCATCAAAGCCACTAATACTGAGTCTAACTCATGCTTTGAATCTCTTTTACTTCCCTTCCTGCAACCAGTCAGAGAAAATACTGCTTTTAAAAAGCTCAAGTGAATAGATTAGCATTCTCTTCATTCTTTCTTTTTAATGTAATCCTATTGAGGATTTAATGATATAATTCATAATAATTAATATTATAACAATTACCTTTACACTAATATTAATATTATACTGAATATTAAGTTAAAGTCAACTAAATAGAAACATTAATTAAATATTTCATATCTTTTTGCCAGCAAACATACAGAATCAGAATGTGATATTTTGTCACATTCATATTCTCAAAAATTAAAGTAAGAATTAAGGGAGGGACATTTAGCAGTCTGCCAAACATATTCTCTTAGACTTCAACATTTTTTTCTCCTAAATATCACCCATAGATGCCATGCTAATGTTCAAAACAGAGCTCATTCCAGTATTTATTGGCTCTGCTATTGTCATCATGTTAAAAATTTAGTCATTTTTAGCTATTTTTTTTCTCTTGTGATTTCTGTCCATCTACTTAGTCATATCTATACAATACTGTCTAGTCTGCCTCTTTTAATATATTCTCTTTACCATTAGTTTTCTGTCATACTTGGTGCTCTGTATGTCTGGCTTATTGTATGTATAGTTTATAAGTTTCATCAAGTTTAAAATTTTAGATCTTATATTTTTAATGTTTGTATCATTTTTTAGTGGATTTCAATTGATTATTTTTTCTCTTTATATGGATCATATTGTTCTGCTTGTTTGCATGCCTGGTTATTTTACTTATCTCCATTTTACAGACGAGAAAAACTGAGGTTCACAAAGGTCAAGTAACTTTCCTAAGATTAGACATCCTATAAATGGAGTAGATCTGGATGTCACACCAAGGAATATCTGAGTGGAGAGTTTGATATGTAAGGGCGTGCCCTTACTCACTATGTTATTCTCCCTCCTAAAGGCACATGGTAGTTAAACACAACTATAACTGTGGGGCAAAGAGCTAGTGGAGAGAATTAATCCTGTAACTCCTTGATTTTACCTTTTTTTACAACCAGAATTCTGCTATTCCCCTTGACAGAATCCAACCAGCAACCAGATGAAAAGGGAGCCAGGGTATTTCAATTTGCAAAGTCAGCCTTTCAGGCACAAAGCAAGGTAGAGGAGAATAAAATAAATAAATAAATAAACTAGAAGGTAGATCAAAGATAATCAGCAATGTACATTGCTAAATATAACAAATTGAATGCAATTTAAAATAATAATAGCATTTATTTTAGGCAGCCAAATCCTTCCTCTACATTAAATATTGAATGAAATCTAAGTATAGAAAATACATAAGCATGAGGTTTCTCTCATGGATGACAGGGAAGCATTAGAGGGGCCCGTCACCTTTGACTCTTCACACCCCTCTCATGGTGGACTCTGAGGCACAGTCACATCCCACGCGAACTTTGTTAAACACAGCAGAAACAGATAGTGAGAACAGAAACTATAGTTTCAGGTGATTACTGAATTTGCATGCCCTTGTTTAAATTATGCATTACCTGAAACTTAGTTTATGTGTTAATAAAGAAGGTATAACAATATTTTCTTTGAGGAATTTTGAAGATTGAATTTTTTTTTATGTGGAGGCTTAAACAGAAAGGTCAGTAACAAAAGCATTTATTACTTTATTTATCTGCCAGGGTTTAATTGTTTTTTCATTAACAAAAGGTCATTGAACAATTGTATGAGTCTGCTATGGAAACTTAAAATTTTGATTACACATTGGCATTTAATTGAGGTGACTTTGCCTTACTGACTGTTACTAGTAGCAGAATTATGAACTGTTAAATTATATTAAATTTTGTATAAAAGCTTTACCTATTTGGCATGCAGTCTTATAAAACATGCACAAGCAGCTCAAATAAAGGAAACTCGCATTAGAAACAAAGTAAAATGGATGCTGAGTTTCTAAAAGGCTGGAATTTGACTTCAGAGATTTTGAAAAATCTTGTATGCTCATATATGTTCCCTTCTTTTTACCTCCTAATTCAGAGAAAAATAAAAATATCTTCTGTGGTCATCGAGTCATTCAGGGTTCATGTCTGCAGAAGAGTTTGTAGATACAAACATATCTATAAATGACATTATTGTGTGATGTCATTGCATGATAGAGGAAACGAATGTCACCAAAGAATATTAATGTGTTGAATATTAATGTGTTGAATATTAGATTGGTGCAAAAGTAATAATAATCTATCTCTACAAAAATAATTTATTCAATTATTTACCATACTTTTCTAAAAGTCACCTGGCCAAATAGAGATATGTCTTCATTCAATGACTATGGAAACATCATTAAGCAAAAATATGTCATCCAATTTGGTTGGTGCTTGAAATGTAAAGTATGCGTATATTGTGGAAAATTTTTGATATGTTTTATATAGATTTTGTCCGGTGGGAAAACACAAAGTTTTTGAAGAGATATATATGATAATGATTATGCTTAAGGAAGAATAATGAAACAAAATGATATACATATTTGAGCAGGAATGAGGTACAGATAGAAAAAAGCTGAAGTCTAATTAATACAAGCAAAGAGATATACCAGATTAAAGCCAAGAGGGCACCATTTGTTGGTTCCAATGGAACATTCACATATGAATAGGATGATCCAATTAATTCATGTATTTTTCACAAATAGTTATATCTATGTGTTTTCCATATGTAAATTCTCATATGGATGCAAAACATAATTTGATTTTTCCACATTTAATAGATGTAATGCGTTTTTATATTACTTATCTTGTATTATATTATCTTCTAAGATTGATCTTTATCATAAAGGATCTTTAGTTTGCTGAGCAAATAATCTCTTCATGCACACTATAATTTATTATATATTTGAAAAATTTATTAGTCTTTGGAATTTTTAAGCTTTCATATTGAATTGGGCTAGAATTATATTGATTTGAATAGACAGGACCATCAATCACACTGAGTCCTAGACTCAAAAGAGTTTTGTACTTGATTTAATGCAGAAAAAAAGATATATATATATATATATATGCCATCATATATGATATATATATAGATATATATATATAGATATATGCCAGATATACATAGATATATATAGATATATTATATAGATAATTTGCACCGGGCCCAGCAAATTATAGAATTGATACTGTGCTTAGGAGTGAAGCAATGTGAAGAGAGCCTTGATAATAATACAGGAAAAATTTACAGTTAATTAGGGAGGTAAATATTTAAAATATTGAAGGCTAGAGGTGAAAATAAAGAAAGGAGGCTTCCATAAGATCAAATAGAAATGGATATAAAAGGGATATTTTTAGATAAAATGCTGTATATTATCAAAATTTCTTGTAAATTATGTATTTCATACAAATTGGTTACAGAAGTATGGTATGAAAGAACAGTATGAAAGAACAGGACACATAAGTATGAAAGACCAGGAAACATAAGTAACATAAACATAAAGAACAGTATGAAAGAACAGGAAACAAAAGTATGAAAGAACAGGAAACATAAGTAACATAAACATTAACAGTGTAATCTCATGTGAAGTAATTGCAAGTGAACAACATTCAATTAAGAGTACTAAAAAACTAGTTTCTCCCTACATCCAATAAATTAACATTTATAAACAATTTAAATATTATTTTAAAGGCTCTTTCAAATATTTTCTTTTTCTGATAACACATCATGATTCAGACAAGATATAATAAGGATTTGATAATATATAATAGGGATATGATAGCAGGGATTAAAAGAAGAAGGAGCTATAATGGGCAAGTGAGAAATATATTCCTGAAAATGTGATACACAAATGTATATAAGAATTGAGGATAAATGAAAAAAAAGGACTCCTCAAATTTCAATGCTATTTGATTACAAAAGTAATAATAGAAATAGAGAGTTGGAAATGTTGGTGTATCTTAATTGAAAGAGATTAAATAGCTGGAAACATAAACAGCAAAAAAAAAAAAAACTAATGGGAAAAATTTATAAAATACATACATTTTATGTATAATAATAATTCCAGGGAAGGTATAGATAAAAATGAAACATTCTTTTAGTGTGATCATCAATATAAGGTCATAAAAGTTTTCTCCAAGAAGATTTTTGCACTGAGAGTTAAATTATGAGAAAGAATGAGCCATGTGAAATGAATAAAGAAGAGTTTTCCCTCAGGAATTTAGCAAGACCAATATGCCTAGCTTTGGAAAGCACTTGTAATTTTCAAAGAATAAAAAGAATACTAGTGAGACTGGAGGACAGAAAGTAGAAAGAAAAGTTATCTGGTAAGTACAAGTTGTATATAGGAAGTGCAGACAGGGTTTGCAGACCATGTGAGGAGTCTGGATTTTCCTATCTGTAGCAATTTGTGCCATTCTGAAATTCAGTTTTGCTCCTGTCCAATAATATGATCTTACTTTGTTTTAAGAAGAACCAAGTTAATATAGCTCCATTTGTCTACTTTTGCTTCTGTTGCCTGTTCTTTGAATTGTTGGCAACACCAATGTCATGAAGATTTTCCACTGTTTCCTTCTATGAGTTTTACACCTACAGGTTTTATGCTTATGACTTCAAGTAAATCAAATGTTTGATTTGATTTTTGTGTGTGCTGTAAGAAAAAAGTGCAAATTAACTCTTTTGCATGGGGTTATCCAGTTTTCCCATTGAAGAAACATTTTAACATTATGTGTTCCCAGCAACTTTGTGGAAGAGCAATTAACTGTACATGCATATATTTATTTCTGGATTCTCTGTTTTGTTCCATTGGTCTATATGTCTGTCTTTATGCCATTATCATACTGCTTTGATAACTATTGCTTTCTAATATATTTTGAAGTTAGGAAATGAGAAGTTTCTAACTTTGTTTTTTCCTGAAAATTGTGTTGGCTAATCAAGACCTTTTGTATTTCCATTTGAATTTTTAGAAGACTTAATTTTCCTAGAGTAGTTATGTTTTCATCAAAATTTAAAGGATGGTGCAGAAAATCACCATATACCCTTGCCCCCACATATATGTAGCTTCCCCTATTTTCAACATCCCTCATCAGAGTGGTACTTTTTTTTTTTTTGGCTTGGCATATGTCAAGAGACAGACTGGTACCTTTGTTACAACTGATGAATCTGCATTGACACACCATAATCACCCAAAATCTATAATTTACATTAGTGTTCACTATTAGTGTTGTATATTCTATGAATTTGAACAAATGTATAATGGCATGTATACATCATTATATTATGATTCAGAGTATTTCCACCACCCTACAAGTCCTCTGTGATCTGCCCATCCATCCCTCCTTCCACCAAGTCACTGGCAACTGCTCATCTTTTTACGATCTCCAAAGTTTTGCCTTCCTTCGCATGTTATATAGCAGCGATCACATAGTATGTAGGCTTTCAGATTGTCTTCCTTCACTTAGTAATACTCATTTAATCACCTCCTCTATGTATTTTTTTAAATTAAAAAATAATTTTAGAGGAAGTTCCACTCTGTTGCCCAGACTGAAATAAAGTGTCATGATCACAGCTCACCACAGAGTCAATTTCCTGGGCACAAGCAATCCTCCCTCCTTAGCCTCCTGAGTAACTAGGACCATGGGTACACACACCTATGTCTGGATTATTATTTATTTTGTATTTTTGTAGAGCAAAGTTCTCACACTGTTGCCAGACTGTTCTCGAATTCCTAGCCTGAGACAATCATCTTGCCTCAGCCTCACAAAAGTTCTGGGATTGCAATTGTAAACCACTGTTCCCAACTCTCCATCCCTTTTAATGACTTCTTAGCTAATTTCTTTTAAGCACTGAATAATATTTCATTGTCTGGATGTATCACAATTCATTTAACCATTCTTCTACTACGAGACATCTTGGTTGTTTTCCAGTTCTTGCAATTATGAACAAAGCTATTATAAAGATATGTTCAGGTTTTTGTGAGGACATAAGTCTTCATCTGCTTTGTGTAAATACCAAGAAGTTCAATTACTGTATCACATGGTATGAGAATATTTCGTTCTATAAGAAACTACCAAAATTTATTCCAAAGCAACTAAACCGTGTATATGTCCATGAACAATGGATTAGAGTTCCTGTTGTTCCATGTTCTTGCTAGCATTTGGTGCTATTCCATATGAATTTCGGAATTGTTTTACCTATTTCTGTAAACAATATCATTGGATATATTTGTCAATTAAAAATATTCACATTTAAGTGATATGGGTTAATTATTTGATATACATAAACATTATAAAATCATCCCAATCAAGAAAATTATCATATTTATCTCTTCAGTTACCATTTTTGTTTTTCTGTTTTTGTGGTAAGAACACTTGAGATACATCCTCTTAGCAAATTTCAAGTACATGATATTGTTAAATACAGTCACATATTTTACAATAGATTTCCAAAACCTTTTCATTTTACATAACAGAAATTTTGTACTCCCTGACAAACATCTCATTTCTGCCCCCACAAAATAAAACATTAAAAAATTAATATAAATTGTACTTGTTACTTAATAAGGAAACAATAATTTTTGGCAAGAAATATTACTATTATTCAGAACAATTCTCCTCTCTAATGAGAAGCAATATCTGCCATTCAAATATATATTCCATTTGTATTTGGTATGTATTACTTCATTAAATGTGTGAATCACTCTGGGTAATATGTGCATTTCAACAGTATTATTTCAGTCAATGAATGTGAAATGTTTTTCCATTCTTTTGTGGTCTTCTTGCATTTCTTCAACAAACTAAAACCCTTTTGAACAGCAAAGAAAAAACTCAGCAGAAAGAAAAGACAACATACTGAATGGGAAAAAAGTATTTGTAAACCACACAGATTTGGGGTTAATTTCAAAAATATTTAAGAAACTTATACAATTTAATAGAAAAAAAGCACATGTGTAATAACCCAATTAAAAATGAACTAAAGACTTGAATAGACATTTCTCAAAAGAAGAAATGTAAACACTCAGTATGCATATGAATATTTGCTCAATGTCACTGGTCATCAGCAAAATGTAACCCAAAACCACAGTGATATATATAACCTCACTCTCGTTAATATGACTATGATCAAAAAGCAAAAGACAAGTGTTGGCAAGGATGTGGAGAAATTGGAACCCTTGTACACTGTCGATGGAATACAAAATGGCTCAGCTGTTCTAGGAACAGTATGAAAGTTCATCCAAAAATTCAAAACAGTATTACTATGTAGTTCAACAATCCCACTTATGTTTATTAATCCAAAATAATTAAAATGATGATCTTGAGGTGATATTAGCATCCAGTGTTTACCACAGCACTCTTCACAATTTTCAGTATGTGGAAACAACCTAAATGTTCATTGACAGAAGAATAGATAAAGTAAATGTGGTATATACGTAAGTATTAGTCTCCAGGGAAACACACACGCATAAATAGGAATTGACTCACATGACATGGAGATGCAGAAGTCCCAAGATCTGCCATCTGCAACTTCAGTAACCTGAAAACTTGTAATTAAATCTTAGTTCAGAGTCCTAATAACCAGGGTAGTTGATTGTATAATTCCAAACCCAAGTCTCAAGGCCTGAAAACCAGGGGTGCCGATGGCTGAGGACAGGAAAAAATACATATTTCATTTAAAATAGGGAGAAAATTTCCCTTTTTTGCACCTCTTTATTCTATTCAGGCTCTCAGCAGATTGGATGATGCCTACTCTAATTGGTAAGGGTCATCTCCTTTACTCTGTCTATTCCAATGCTAATCTCTTCCAGAAACATCCTTACAGAGAGACACACTCAGAAATAATGCTTTACTAGCTATCTGGGCATTCCTTAGCCCTGTCTAGTTGGCATATAAAGTTAGCCATCATAGCATACAATGCAACATTATTCAGTCTTATAAAAGGACAAAATCATGCAATATGCAATAACAGAGATGAACCATGAACACATTATACCAAGCAAAATAAGCCAGTAACAGAAGCACAAACACTGAATGATTCCGCTTATACAAGGTAGGTAAAACAGTCAAACTTGAAAAATCATAGAGCAGAATCATAATCATCAGGGCCTAAGGGGTGGAGGGAGGAGAAAATTTAAAATTACAAATGAATGGTTATAAAATTTCCATTACATGAGATGAGTACATTCCAGAGACCTGTTCTACAATATTATGCCTGTGGTTAAAATATTGTATTGTATAATTAAAAATGTATTCAGAGTACATCTCAGACTAAACGTTCTCACCTAAATAAAAAAACTTAAAAAGGAAGAAACAATTTATTTCAATTAAAAAACATCTTCTACATAAACCATTGGTCATAGGGACACAAAAGCGGAAGTATAATGACAAATTCAGAAGAGTTTCTAACTGTCCAAGAGAGAATTGATGGGGACTTAGACCACAGTGGAGGTACAGATGCCAAAGGAAAAAAAAAGAAAAAAAACGTTGGCTATTTGATACATCTTGTAGACAGAATTGATTATGAGTTTAAGAATTTTTTGAGGCTGAAGGAACAGTTAAATAAGTCTAGATTTCACATTGAAAAACTTCTTAATTTTAAATGCAAGTATAAAACTGAAGATGGAATGGAGCAATCAGATGAAATTTTCATTGAATAACTTTGTATTAAAAATTATTTTTATATGTTTATGAGATAGCCATGTGGGGAATCCAAGCAGAATTTGGGTATGGGTTTCCTAAATTTGGGTAATAAATCTACATTAAAGCTGTATATCTTAAGATCGACATAAAATTTTTGGACAGAATTAACTCACAGATTCTGCATTGTAGGTTAGAGCAATGTCCAATATTGTAGACCAATATAGAAAGAGAATATAGCATAGGAGACTGGTTAAGTGTGAAGAAGGCTATTTAATATTGAGAAAGATGAGGATAGAGTTTGTGGCTCACTGGATATTGTCTGTAATCTAACAAAAACAGTTGAAATAGCTTTTTTGAGATAAATACTACAGTTCTAAATAGTAAATTTAAAAAGCTGGTAATGAATGAATGTAGGAAAAAATTAGAAGTTGAGAAAGAATGCAGTAAGGAAATGATTTTCTTTAGATGGGAAATAAGAGAATATTTTTGGATGGAAAAAGCAAATATAGAGCAGATGGGAAGATAACACAGGCCAGACGGGATAATACAAGCAACAACACCTTGAGAGAATGGAGAGGACAGAACCAAGTCAACGTGTGGGAAGGACTGCCTTTGAGAAGAAGGGGAAAGCTTTTTTTTTTTTTTGTAGAAGAAAGGATGAAGATGGTTCAGTGAAAATAGGATGGTAAATTTGGCAATAGAAGCATGAGGAAACTGAGTTTTCATGGCTTCTATTGCTTCAGAATAGAGAGAAGAATTGCGAGAGGTTTGAAGAAAAAGAAATCATCAAGTAATCTTTTCATAGAGCAAAAATGAATAGCCACTAATGGATAGGCTTCAGGGACAAAATTTATTACTAAAGTTTGATATGAGATTGTTGTTAAAGCGAAAGAAGTTTACTCAGTTACATGATTTTCTGCAGAAAAGTCATGAGTGTGGCTGGTCTTGGATAGCACTAAAGTGTAAGTTTGCTGTCACCAGCTGATAAAAAACATACCAATTCAAACCTTGATTTTTCATTAAATTGTGTGAAACACTGGGAAACTATTATTCCATAAGCCTTCATCCCACATAGGACCATTAGGGAGGAAGTTTGGTTACCTACTTGCTTTACAAGACAATAAAGCATTGGTGTGTTTGTGTGTGTACCTGTGTGCGTGTGTTGTGTGTGTTTACACACATTTTTTTCATAGACGAGAAATGGAAGCAAAGGAGACAATATTGAAAAACCCAAAATAATAATTCAAATTTGAGAAAAACCCCCAGTACCTGTATGAATAAGATCAAGGGCAAAAGTGTGCTCATTTACATGCCAGAAACTTCAAGAATTTTTCCCAAAGTACAGTTCGAAGAAAACCAAGCATTTCTTGACTCAACAAATAAAAATGTAAATCTGTCTGGAGAATTAGTGAACCAGGGCACCCAGTCAGCTTTCTCCTAACATAAATTTGGAGAGCTAAAAGATATGGATGAGGTCAGATTTCTAAAATATCAGTAAACACAAAGAGTATTTTAAGAATAAAAACAGAGTAATTGAAATGAAAAAGAGTTTGTAAATAACAGAAGCCATACCTTAGAGATAAAGTAACTGTCCTCTGTTTAACAGAACTTTTGGAATGATGAGAAAAATTAGTAACACAGCTAAAAATATCACATTGATTTTTAAAAATATTTCAAGGTTGAAGAAAAAATATTCCTATCAGAATACGTACTGAAAAAAGCAAAGTAAAATGAATTGGGTTGGTATCAGAAATTTCAATAATGGAAAATGAAAGAATAAAATGGAGCAGCAACTATAGTTTTGAAATGAAATATATTTTCGAAGGTTCCTGTACCCAACCAAATTGTAATTTATGTGTTGGGATAACAGAGAAGTAATATTAGCCAAAGAAATAATCTGAAATTATAACATCCATGAACATTTAGTGAAACAAGACAGAAATCAAAATAGCAGAGAAATTAATAGAATAAAATATTCAAAAGGAGGAAAATACATTTAGAATGAAGCATGATTAATAATGAAATCAGTATGACTTTTTGAAAGTATAAAAATTTTTACTTTTTTATATGAATATTTGTTCAAATTTAAAGTAGAAGATAGATTTAATGTTGTAACAGAAACTGCTAACTATTCAGCCAAGAGATAGAACAAATAAATAAAAATGAGTGATACTTCTTTTGAAAATACACCAAAATAATTATATCATGAGTAGTCTAATAAAAAAGCAGATAAAGCATGCAAATATATAATTTAGAATAAGGAAGGATACAAAATAGGATTTGGAGAACACAAGAGAACATAGGTATGGACAAAGGTAAAATCTTAATAAAATAAAATTTATTTTTTTTTTAGAAAACACTCATATATTTAAAACAATGAACTTATCCTGGTAATTGTTTTCTAGTTTTAAAAGACTACTCTATTATTTACTGGTAATTTATTTAGTGATGATAAAATATATTTTCATAAAAATGCCTTTTTTAATATTAACTTGGTATATCACTATCGAGATTATTAAACATGAAAATAGGGAAAATTCTTCTCTTCCTAAGTATGTTATAATATTCTGAAAAGAATTACTCTATCTTATGCCTACCTCTTAACCAACTGCCAAGCACATCCTGTGCCCTCTATAATGGGGTGAGGAACATTTAGGGTAATAAGTTATTTTCCTTGAGGAAATGGTGTTGAGCTGATGTGGTAAACATAAATAGAAATTAACTAAGAAAAAAATGGTGGTAAATTATCTTTCCCAAACAGAAGGAAAGTATACGCACTATGAGAATATGTAATAAGGCTAATCTGACTAGGAGAAGAGAGAGTAATTTGGTACAAGATGATGCTGAATATGTAAGTAAGGACTAGTCCAGGAGGGAAATGTACATATCAAGTGACTTTAAGTTTATGAAAACAGAGCATCATTCAGGAGTTTGAATCTGTTTCCCTAAATGGCTAACTTCCATTCTCAGAACTGTCTTTGGTTCTGCAGTGTCTATCCTGAGCTCCTCATAGTCCTTCATTTTGGATGGAACATTTGACAGCTTCAATTTAGGAACTGTTTGTTTTCCTCTGACCCAAACAAAACCAGCCATTTGGCAAACTCAAGCCACATAAACAGAACTCCCAGTCAGATTTTCTAATCCTAAAAGAATCCTCCCCAGGGGAAACATTTATACATGTAAACAAGTGAGAAAAATTATTCAGATATAATAATCATTGTAATACTTTATTCCTAAATATCAAAAGACAATTAAGAATTTCTGGGCACAGGTGAATGAATAGCCAGTACCATAATAAGGAAAGATTAAGATTAAATATGCATGAATGCATTAAAAAAACTAAACTCAGTGAAACTGAAGGTAATTTAGGACACCAAAAATAAATATATTGGTATTTCAAGATATTTGAGAAAAAAATATTACATCCACAAAAAAGCTTAGAATGACCTACATGATGTGATAATACAAATATTTTTGTTAGACTATGTTGAAGCAATATTAGGTATGATCATCTATAAAACAAAACACCAGAAGTTAAGAATCAAGAGCCCCTAGGCTTGGTTGATCCTGAATCCTTTCTGAATATTTTGTTTTGTTGTTCTGAGATGGAGTTTCTCTCTTGTTGCCCAGGCTGGAGTGCAATGGTGCAATCTCGGCTCACTGCAACCTCTGCCTCCTGGGTTCAAGACATTCTCCTGCCTCAGCCTCTTCAGTAGCTAGGATTACAGACACTCAGCCTTTCTGATTATTTTAAACACCTATAAGAGCTTTGAGATAATCCCAAAACCCAAATCTGGCCTCTCCTAACCAAGAAACGGATTCAATGGATTCAGTGTAATTCCCGGACATCATCATTTTTTAGATTTCTTGAGTATTCAACGGCACATCCAGATTTGAGCCCCACTGCTTTAACAGATATTGCCACACAACCCTGACCTTTGTTATTTCCACATAATATTTTAAATTCCATCTGATCTCTATTCCAGGCTGGAGATAATTTTCATAAAAGCTCTTCTCACTGTGCTACAGTGCTATGTTCCTCATGTGAATCCTGTCTTTAGAATTCATACAAGTGCATGATACATAAAGTAGACTGAAAGGAAAAAATAAGTCTGTTTATTGATAGTACTCCTTAATTCCAACAGGAATTTACTAGTTCTAAAATGTATCATTTATAACTTATTATAATGTACTATATTAAGTATGCCCTCAGCTCGCAAATATCAGTCCTTTGTGATTCTGTTGGCTTTCATTTATTTTATAAATGCTTAGCTGTTCCTTTTCTCTGATGCAGATGTGAGTCCAAACTGTACTTTAGGGGCAGAAAATGCATAGCTGCTGTGTTTTATAGTAGTACCAAAGCCATTCAACAGAATGATTGCCTTTTCCTATTATATATTATTATATAGTACATAATATATTAATTTTCTGCCAATGAATAGCAAAAATATCTTTCCTCCATTGTGTGTTCCTACATATCATGTATCACAATAATAATAAATCTACATCCTCTTAACATTACTCACTGAATTGATTTAGTTTTACGCAGCAGGACATTCAAACAGCCTTGTCAATTCAGATCGTATGTATCATTAAAATTGTAATTGAAATAACAAATCCATGAGAGCCCTTAAGATTTCAAGAATATATTTACAAGGTACAGTTACCAAATGAGGACTGGTAATTTTTCTTCCAATTCTGCAGTTACTGTTTTCAAATGTAAAATTTTATGTCAGTGTTCAAATATATTGGTGTTCATAAAAACACAAAAATTCATCACTTGCCATTAACTATTATATCTATAGGCATAAAGTTGTAAACAATTTTGTAAGTGACACACCCATGTGAATACAGCACTAAGCCTTCTGAAACTGGGGTTAAAAATTGTCAAGAGTTCCTTGAAATGGCACAGTACTCTTAAACTTTTAAGTAAACAGTAATTGAATGAGCTGACTTTTATATAAACTGGTCAGATATAATGGATGTCATATGTCAATTATGATCAGGTATGAATTAATTGAAAGCTGAGAAAGATAATTACTTTTCAGAAAATTAAATAATCCTCTGAAAACAAAATTTAGTGAGTATATTTTTAAAAATAAGAAGTGAAATACAAATCTGTCTTATGAGGAGTGGGACTATTCTAGAAGGGCTCTGAGTCAATTAATTAGGTCCCTTTTTGTGTGAATTGTACGCCTTAGCTAAATTTCTACAATGTATTTCTTAAAATAGTGAGATGCAATTTTCCATCCATGTCTTAGGATTGTGCATGTCTTTCAACACAGACTATAATTCTGCACTATCCTCTTTCAAAGATGTTTGCATAACAAAGAGCATTGAAAAATAGAGATTACGCTGGCTTCTGGAGTAGAGAGCAGGAATGTTTGCCATTCAGTGTAATTAATATAACCTCTCACTCTGGGGCTGAGGTTTGGCACATTTCCATGCAGCCCATTACAAAACATGTGGGTTTCTTAAACTCAGGATTCCTTGGCTATGAAGCAATTTCACTGCCTATGGAGGCATCCAAAGGCCTACTTGCCTCACTTTCTTTGGAAACAAAACCTTGCTCCCATTAGTCTCTCAAAAGCCTTCACATTGAATTGGCATAGTTTACTATGATTTGTTATATTACTGTCAATTTAGAATCTGAGGAGAGATGGCTACCTTAAAAAATGTGGTTGTATTAAGAATAAAAAGGAGATGTACTCTATATAAGAAACCAAATATCATTATTTGTGAAAATTTCCTATATTATAATTTTAATGAGATAGCTTGTATCTATGTGTGATCTTGATATTAATATGTATTATCTGGCCACTTTAGGCTTACTTATAATTTGGAATAATTTTAAAAATTACCTTCTGAAATTTTCTAGATATGATACTATGTTACCACAAAGAGTGATGATATTTGGAAAGAGGAGGCAAATAAAAACCTATCATCATTTTCCCTTTTAAACTAGTTAATCCAAACAACATACAACTATTTTGATGAAAATAATCATTCTTACTATTTTTTTTTCTTTTTTTTTTTTTAGACAGGGCCTTGGTCTACTATCCAAGCTGGAGTGCAGTGGTGTGATGTTGGCTCACTGCAGCTTTGACTTCCTGGCTTCAAGGGATCCTTCTACCTTAGCCTTCATAGTAGGTGAGACTACAGGCACATAGCACCACACTTAGCTAATTTTTCTGTATTTTGTATTAAGATAAGGTTTCACCATGTTGCCCAGGCTAGTCTGGAACTCTTGGGCTCAAGCAATCCACCAGCCTTGGCTTCCCAAAGTGTTGAGATTACAGGTGTGAGCCACTGCACCTGGCCAAAATAACCATTCCTGACCAACCATTTCTAAATTTTGCTTTATTATGTTTAAATAAGTATGTTTCATTATTTATCACTATTTTTTTTAGAGACAGGTATCACTCTGCTGCTCAGGCTGGAGAG
This sequence comes from Plecturocebus donacophilus, assembly GCA_004027715.1. Classification (NCBI taxonomy): domain Eukaryota; kingdom Metazoa; phylum Chordata; class Mammalia; order Primates; family Pitheciidae; genus Plecturocebus; species Plecturocebus donacophilus. The sequence continues at coordinate 34,980 of PVKP010001247.1, forward strand.
CAGTGATGTGATCATTGCTCACTGTAGTCCTGAACTCATAGGCTGAAGTGGGGGGTCTTCCTGCCTTGGCTTTCCGATGTGCTTGAATTACAGACATGAGCCTTCACACCCAGCCTGACCACCCATTTTAAAGTCACATTATTTTCTAAATGAACCAAGTAGTTTAAAGTGACTTTAATCTAACAGAAATTGTGAAGCTTAATAAATGGCAATAAAATGAATCTGGAATAAATATCAAGAATAACAATTTTTAAAAGTACATCATGTAGTAGCTCCTTACTAGGTAGGAAAAAAAAACATTGTAAACTTAAAGTAACTAAATCAGCTTGATTGTGTTATAGGAATAGATAGATAAATTATTGAAAGTATACATCCTATTTACATATGAATCCAAATATATGTGAATATATAGTATATGATAAATATGGCACATAAATGATTATGAAAATAATATATTGCAATAGTAAAGAGACTGCAAATATTCTCGTTGCCTTATAAACTGTTTACAACTTACAAAAGATATGACAATGTCTTCTTTATTATTCTAACATTTTGTGTAGTTAAATTCTTATACTAAAAATAATGTTGAGATGTGTTAAGGATATTTATGTAAAAATACATAATAAAAGCACTAGATTAATAAATTTAAAATAACCAAATAATGTCTGGATAGAAATGATCTTTTTAAGCATGTCAATATCTTAAGCATAATATATTTAGACACATTCTACTTTTAAATAAACTGCATATATTATTCCAGTAAATCCAATAATCTGTACTTTGAAAATAAAACCAAGTCTTGGTTTTGAGATCCAGCAATTACACTAGAACACTCTAGAGGTCTTGTGCTAACTGTAAGATTAGTTTGTCATAATTTTTACAGCAACAATCGAAAAGTAATACAATAAATTTTTGCTTATGTGATACTCTGAGACCAATTTGACAGAACTAACCACATTACAAACTTATTTATTGACTTAAATATCTAATTTCTATCGAGATACCTTTCAACCACCCTCAGATGGACACACAGAAATAAAAGATCTAAAGTTATTAATTTTTCACATTGCTTGTAATAGCAAAACCAAAACAAATAAATGAGAACTAAATAGCCATAAATAAATTTAATTTTTGTAATACATGATATAATAAAATATTCAGTAGTATACTTACATAGACCCCTCACTGTTGATACAGAAATATCACTGAGATAAAATGTTTGTGGCCTTTTAAAATAGTTAAAATATTTGTATGTGTGACATAGGAATATTATGATTCTGTATGATTGATAAGTGGAATAGATTTCTGACTATAGACTCTCTATATGAACACATTAATCTAGAATGTTTTATATCTAATATCCAAGTGTAGGCACATTTTTCAGTAACAGTTTTGGGGAAATAATAGGAATTTAAAAATCAGGAAAGTTTTTGTTTGTGTTTTTCACTCTTACATTTTTTAGTTTCTACATATGCTGGCATTATTTTAGTAATCATGACATGGACAACAACTACTTTACACCCAGAACATATTTTCTGTTTCAGGAGATGTATAAGGTGTACATGTGTACCTAGGATCATATGTGCTTCACATCCCAAAAATAAAAGATTTCCATTTACAGGGCAGAATCATAAGAAAATATATCATTTGACACTGAAAAATTAGAGGAAATAGTCATCCCGTTTTGAGAAAATTCAAGGAAAAAGCAACGGTGGTAGACATAGGTCAGGTTGAAGACTGTGTTACGGGCATTCACACAGCTTTCTTTACTGAGAAACAGCAGCATCCTTGGACAATAGGGGGAGAACACATTGCAGAAACCCTTAAACACCTCCAGATTTGTAAGTCAGGGTAGGCGATGAGCTTCAACCATAGGTCACTGAAGGAGCAGGCCACATACACTATCCCAGACAGAGTAATCAATTACTATTCCACACAGCACAGTGGAAAACACAAGTAGGAAGACTGAGGATTTGGAGATCACCCACTATACAGCAAGCTATAGGAAACAAAGAGGGATACATAGAGCAATGAGCTGGTAGAATGGGTAGCCTAAGAGAAAAGCTATGAAAGAAAAAGCAGCAGCTTCATAAAACACAAAGTAAAAAAATACAGATATCAATTTCTCTTGGACTGTCAACAGCTCTGACACCCTTCCCAATTAAGCTGATTCACTACTCAAGTAGTAACATAAATTTATATTAGCCAGACTTTCAGCTTAAGCTTTAAGTGGACCTTCTAACAGATTGCAAGTGGGCAGTTACTAATACCAAGGAGAAGCCACACGTGAAATCTTTAGGAGAGTAAAAAATGTCTGGGTGTCACTGATGTCAGCTAATGAGAAAAACATTCAGAAAAATGGCATGAAGTCTATAACTTTTAAGCTTAAAGGAAAGATTTGAGAATGAGAAAAGTAACCATTTTTTAATAAAAACAAATAACAGAATTGGAAACGTTATCAGTTTTGTATTTTCTAAACAAATCTTGTTTGAGAAAACAGAGTGGCATTAGACAGTATTTATTTAAACTTTTGAGAGATGACCAAAAAGTGCTTGGAAGAAAATACAAAGCCTGAAATATTTTTATTTTCAGGGATGAAAGAAAATAAATAGTAAAATTAAGCCTTCAATGTAAGAAAATTAAGAAAACTACTAGGATAAATGAATTCACAAAGACAGAAAATAAAATTTTCAGAACCTAAAAACAATGAAAACAGAAAAGATTTTAAAATTAACCCAAAATTAGTTCTTTGAAAAGACTAGTAAAATTATTTTAAGTTATTTTAAAAATAACAAACATCTAGAAAGCATATTGAAGGAAAATGGGAAAATACTTATAAAAGGTGGGTCTATAATATAACATGCTACAATATATCTTGGAAATATATGTTTATATGTATAATACATAAACACACACAGAGACAGAGAGAATGTGTGTGTGTGTGTGTGTGTGTGTGTGTGTGTGTGTGTGTGTGTGTGTGTGTGTGTGTGTGTGTGTGTGTTCTGGTTTTAAACTATCAACTAAGCTGTTTAGGTACTCTAATTGAGATATATTTAGTTCAAGGAGTGGTTAGTTATGATTTAATCAATGATTATAATTCAGAGGTAGCTATCAAAAATGCTTCAACTTCCTTTAAGTCATCATTATAGGACTTTTAAAAAATTAGCTACATGAATGCTACAATTATTTTTTTCAAATTGATAAAATTGTGGTAAATCAAATGTATGGAGGTGCTAGAAATATAATATAGACACAGTCTACTATTAAATGAATTGTGTATAAGATTGTAGTGAACACTATAGTCTGCACTTTAAAATTGAAACTCAGCTTGGTTTTGAGTACAGCAACTATACTGGAACATTCTAGGTGTCTGATGTCTAGAAAACTGTAAGATTAGTTTAATCCAGTATTACTGCTATATGTCTCTATGGAAGAATTTAGGCTCAAACACCCATTTGTCCCCTTTTTCTAACTTTTGGAAACTACGGAAACCCAAGGAGAAACTTTTATATGACCAAAGTAGTTTAGGCAAATTTGCAACCTGCATACACAAATTGTTAGACTAATAAAGAAAACATTGTCATATCCTTTGTAAATTATGAACAATTTATAAGACAACTACATGTAGATTTAAATCTATGAAATAAGAAAATCCTCCATGAATGAAATAATCTTCTAGGAAGAAGTCCTCAAAGACTAATGAACATAAAACTAAAATTTAAATATTGCCTTAGATTTAAAAGAATCAAACTGCTTTCCAAAACAAGGCTTAAGATTATTTATAAATTGCAAAAATATTTAGCACTCAATTAGATAAAGTTTACAATGTCTGGTAGCTAATAAAACATTAGGAAGTATGGGATGAAACAGGAAAATGTGATCTATAATGAAGAGAAATACATTAGTTGAAAACCACCCAGAACTGACACAGATGTTAGAATGGGCAAGTGCAGGCCTTACAACAATTAGTTTGTCTGTATTCCATATGGTGAACCACTTTGAAAAATAGTTTAGCAGCTTCTTACAGAATTAAATATATACCTACCATATGATCTAGTTATTCCACATCCAAGAAAAATAGAAGCATATGTTTTTACAAATATTTGTAAGTAAATGTGCATAGCAGTTTTATTTTTAATACCTGAAGCCAGGCTGGGAACAGAGGCCCACGCCTGTAATTTCAGTACTTTAAGAGGGTGGAAGTGAGTGGATCACTTCAGCCTAGGACTCTGAGACAGCTCGAGCAACATGGCAAAATCCCTCTCTACAAAAACTATAATAACTGTGACGGTGTGTGCCTGTAGTCCCATCGAGTGGGGAGGGTGACATGGGATAATCACCCTAGCCTGGAAGGTTGAGGCTTCAGTGAGCTATGATTGTGCCACTGCAATCCAGCATGGTGGTAGAGTGAGACTCTGTCTCAAAATAATAATAATAATGATAATAATAATACTCACAACCTGAAACATCTCAAATATTCAATCACAAGCGATGGGATAAACAAATCATGGTATATACATGTAATTGAACATTACTCAGTAATATAAAGGAATGAATTAGTGACACAGATGAGATCAATGAATCTAAATATAATTTTGCTAAGTAGAAGAAGAGAGAAAGAGTATACACTGAAAAGTGATTTATTTCTATGAAAGTCTAGAAAAAGCAAACAAACCTATAGTGACAGAAAGGAGAATAGTTGTCTTCTGAGTACTGGTGGTAGGATATAGGGATTACACAGACACACAATGAAATTTTGGAGGGTGATGGATATATTAATTATCTTCATTGTGATTATTGTCTTACAACATAATCATTTTTCTCTGTATATACATACAGATTTGTATACACACATATATGTATAATTTAAATATATGTGTGTGCCGACAAAATTTATTAAAAATTAATGTGTATAATAGACAAAATCTGAAAACAAGCCAAATGTCAATCCACAGGTTATTAGATAAACACTGCTATTTATTTTATGTCAGTTTATACTTCAGTCAATCTGTTTTAAAGTACCAAGAAAATGTAGTTTTTACTAGCTGAAAATTAAAAATTACCAAGTTTTAGAAAATATCTGTACTATTTTAACTGTGTGTCATTATAGAAAACTAAAAAAAATATTTTATATATTTTTACCAAACAAGCATGATTTTTAATTTTTAAATAGTACAAAAATGTAGTATAATTTCACATTTAGGAATTTTAAATAACATTTTGAACAGACACCAGAATTAACCCCAATAAATTAGAAAAAAATCATTATTATTTTCTTCCACACTATTTTATAATTCTATTTTTAATATGAAGAATTAATTAAAAATAAAACAATACAAGAAAATAAAAGTATTTCTATTTTCTAATAAGTCTCTGGAAAACTCCTTAAAATACTTAGAAAAACCATAAGAATGTAGAAAATTATTACAGGATCTGATTGAAATGTAAAAACACACAGAAAAAAGCAATTTCTCATACTTCTCCCATAATCATTTATAAAACAAAAGAAATAAAACTTTCACTAAAGAATACAAAATATCCAGAAACATATTAACATGCAATAAATGTCTTATGTGAAGAAAATACTAAAATTTTACTGACAGCTCTATAAGAAGGCATAAAAATGTGGAAAGACATTTCTTATTTTTTGATAGGATAATTTAGCTTTGTAAAGAGGTCAGTTGTCCCTAAAAGCTTGGGAATACTGTCTTAGTTTCATGTTGCTGTAATAGAACACTGGAGACTAGATAATTTATAAGAAAAGAGGTTAATTTAGCTCACAGTTCTTCAGGCTGGGAAGTGTGAGAAGCAAGGCACTGGTGTCTGATTGGCTTCTGCTGAGGACCGCTAGGTTAAAACATGGTAGAGAGGGTCAAAGAAGTAAATAGGTGAGAAAAGAGAAAATCTGAGGGGAGTTCTTGTTTTATCACAACCCATTTTGGAGGGAACTAACCCATTCCAGTGAGAACTAATCTACTCTCACCAGATTGAGGATACACTACCACAAGAAAGACACCAAGCCATTCATGAGGGATTCACCCATACAACCCACACCACCGATTAGGCCCCACCTCTCAACAGCTTCACACTGGGAATCAAATTTCAACGTGAGTTTTGGTGGGGACAGTTGTATCTGAACTAAAGCAAATACCAATATTTAAATGTATGGTCTTTGTCCCTGTAGCTCAGTTTTCTAAACATAATTTTCTGTTTGGGAAACTTTAACATCACCATGTTACTTTGGAAACAATCACTGTTTTTCCAGTATATGTTTTCTATTGCCATTAATATATTATTTTGTTTTTTGCTGAAGATGAAAAGCAAAGAGGGATAATGTGAATTTCTGTTTAGGAATACATTCCATTATAAGCGTATTTACAGATATATAGAAATACCTACCTTTTCAAAGAACTCCTGTGCAAAAATAACCTGTGTGAATTTGTTTAGTTTCTTGTAGGATATTTCATGATGTTCTGAGAAAGTCATTGTGTTAAATTTCTCTTTCAAGAGTCCAAGTCCTTAGTGGCTTCATGGTATGAGTCTTACAAACTATATTGCAAATTCCCTGGAATATTGAATGCTAGGAATGGCTTTTGTTTCTTACTATCAGCTCTTGGCAGTAAAGTCAACCCTAGCATTATATTTCCAGTTCATCTGTACCTCTGCACTATATCATACTTTGGTCTTGCAGCCAAATTCTTTAGTAGTAGTTATTAGAAAGTACAGCATATTGAAAATTACAGCACAAAAAGTTATAAACCTACTCCCTAGCATTTTTTAGGCTAGTACATCTGAGTAAGAGTACTCAGCATTAAATAACTACAGTTCAATCTAGCTTCCTGCTGTTTTGAATCCCCCTTTAGATTCATAATTATTGTTTCTGGTGTTGTTGAGTGTTTTCCTATGGTTCCATTATGAAGAGTTCATTATTTTTCTCCAGAAATATCAGGATTTCAAATGGAAAAAATTGCTACAAATTCTTATTCTGCATGAGTCTCTCCACAATGCTCAAAGACATATGAAATCATGCCCTTTAACTATCTGTGGGTCTATCTTGATATCACAAAACAGGTTAAATTATAAATTAGCAGTAGATCTTGGTTATAAAAATATTGAGAAAATATTTTGTACTTAGTACAGCTCCGCTACTAGAGAATCATTTGAATTTTTAATTCAACAATTACTTATTGAGTACCCATTCTCTCTCTCTCTCCATATAGTATATTATATATTATATATATAATATATATAAGTAATATATATATATAATATATTATATACACACACACACACACACACATACATACACACTTCTGGTTATGTTCTTCAGAGGACATGAAGGTCAATTAGAAACACTTCTTTTGCTCATGCTGCTAATATTTATCTTGGCCCTTACACAAATGAACACATTTTATTTTATTTCTATAAGAAGAACAATAAAAATGCTTTGTTGCAGGGTGAGCTTTGATGATTCAAAAGAGGAAAAACTGACTGCCTAAAAAAGAAATACATCATGAAGTCAACACTGAATAGGAGACATTTGAAATGAAAAACAAGTTGAATTCTACCCTCTCTTTAAATTTGTATTGAGAGAGTAAAACATAGTTGTTCTGAACTCTGCATTCTTAGGTTGAATTATTATTTTATCATTGTTGTAATGAAATTGAGCAAGCAATATAACCTTTGTAAGCCTTCAAATACAATCTATATGATAGAGATAATAGCATGTTAACAAAGTGATGCTCTTATGTTTAAATGAGAAAATATTTATAAAGCATGTAACACTGTCCCTGGCATATAGTTCAATCAAAGTTAGCTATTATTAATATTGCTATTATAGTAATTGTAATTATTACATCTACTGGTGGAAAAGACACAAGAACAGTGAAACAAATTGAGCAAAATCCTGGAAGCAACAAAGCATGAGATTTTCTGAGAATCAGTCACAGTTAAATTTGATTTGATCATAAGGTACATTTGGAAATGAGTGACAGAGTAGCAATACTGGCAAAAGTAGACTGAGGATCTATAGAGGATCTTAAGTGCTTGGTTAATGAATTTATAATTAATTTGGCATACGAAAATGAATTACAGATGTTAATTGAGCATGGCAGTGGCATAATTGGGCCTGCTCTTTAAAACAATTAGCAATGGACTTTAGTAGGAAAAAAAAAGAGAGGCAGGAAGGACAGTTTGAAAACTATTGAAGTTGTTATTGCAAAGAGAACGATATCTTTTACAAGAATAGTAGCTATAATAATAGAAGTATTCTAGGAAGATTAGTGAAGAAGCAGCTGAATTTCTTAGCTCTGGGTAGAGTGTAGAAAATTAAGAGGCTAAGTTGACCAAGACCAATCTCAACAACTAGAAGTTGAGTTGGGATTATAAATAAATACAAGGAAGTAAGGTTAGACGTGAGTTTGTTCCATGGAAAATGTGGCACTTTTTGTTTAGTATGTAATAAACCTAATGAGCCAATGAAACATACAGTTTAGGGATGAGAAGTTAATGTCCAAGATGGACCAGGAAAGAGAGCTTAGGGCTATAAACAAGTATTCTGGAGATATTTACATTGAATGTCAGTTTAAGACATTGAAGAAATTAAGCCCTAAAGATGAGAGGTTTGAGAAGGAAAATAAGAGGTCTGAGGAAATTCCTAGTTTAATTATTAATCTCTTTTAACCAGTTCCAATGCAACTCGGTCACATAGGAAGACAATCTAAGTTGTGAGCTTCTACAATGAATTACTCCAAATGCACACACAGGTCATGCAGGTCTGTAGGTGACTATGTGCTTGTTCATTTGTAGTTCAAGGTTGCTTATCATTAACTATGCAGAAGGGTAGAGGTAATAACCAAAGTAAGCAGCTGTGTGATCTGTGGTGTATACTGGCTTGTACCGCAGTGATGAAGCAGTAGGTTAGTGCCTTATCTAGGAGTTCTTCAATAGGCAGGTTCAGTATTAATCCTTTTCCATCATTATTTTGTTCTCTGTCAGCTACTATAACTCCTTCTTAATTTTACCCCTAGATTATCCCTCAAAGTGAAACTAGTCTGTTAAAGTCTTTCTAAATTTATTATTCACTTTTTTTCATTGCACTTTTCTTTTTGGAGTACTATTAGAATGTGTGTCATTTTTTCCTCCCCAGATGTACCTTTGATACTTTGGGAAAAAATGTTCTTGCCGCACTTCACTTTTATAATTATATTCTTGCAAGCACTCAAGAATTCAATTAAACATTCACAGCATCCTCTGAGTTCACTGAATTCAACATTTTATTTGAAATTATGTTGAAATTATCTCCATTGAATAATACATAATGCCCTCATCAATATTTTCTAATTAATACTAATGACAGAACCACAGGCAACACTTATTTTTCTTTCAACAATTGAAGAAGAAAATCGCTTTTAAAAATACAAAAAGAAAACTTTCACAACATAAGAAATTTCATTTAAATAGTTTTAGATAAATGTCAAGTTGTCAAAACATAGTAACTTGCAAGGAATATTTTGGTAATTTAAAGGTTTGTTTAACAACTGAGGGATACATTCCCAACCAATAATATTAACAAAGAAAGTCATACTATAAGCCAGAGGAAAATGAATATTAACAAAGAAAGTCATACTATAAGCTAGCGGAAAATGAAGTCGACACATATCATAAAATATTTCAAAATTTACATATTTATGGAAGAATATTGGAATTTTAATATCAATAGAACTATCATATTAATGGTCTTAATACTATTGCCCTTGGTTTTCATATTGTGAAGAGAACAAGGAAAACAAGGGGAAAAAAGTAACAGGATGGTAAAACAATTGCAAAATATTTAAAATAGTATTTACAATGTATTCATATTAATAAATAATAATATTAGGTTCTTATTTGCTTTATCTTCCATTATTTGGCAAAAATGTTGAATCTAAAAATAAACAAATTGATATTTCTAGTTTTCACATCTTATTCAAGAGCTTATTTTCAAACAATAGTTTCAAACCCCATCTCTCTCTTCTCCACAGGGCAACAAAAACGTTGATTCTTCAGATATATTTCCTGGTCTCTTAGAATTATTATTTACTGTTGCTCTAATTGATGGGATAGCGTTCTTTTCTTTAATCCCTAGGGCTTGTAAAGAAAAATGCCACAGATTTCTAAGAGACCACTCTTAATACCCTTTTTTCACAAAGTCCACTTTATCACAGCTAATATCATTTATCCTAAAATTTTCAATATCCACCTTTGTCTGCAGGGCACTGTCTATCACTCAGGAAACCGTGAATTACAGTGCTTTGCACCTGTTAACACTCCCTTGTGTTATTCCACACCCATTCTAGACTTTATATGCCCCTTTGACTAGCTCACAACTAACAAATTCTAATCACAGAACACTCTTACTTCACTGTAATCCTCCAATTTTCTTGACACTTCTAAATATTTCTACAGCTAACATTCATATTCATAGCATTCTATCTTATACTTTATCAAATATCTTTATATGTACATCCCATATTAGTAAGTTTGGCTGTCTTTCCTATCCTGCTTCCTGAGGCTAGTCCATTCTATATATAGAATGGAAAAATATAGTAACATAATAATTACTTGTCTGTATCTATCTGTATTTAAATATTTCCATAGATATTATATCTTACTCTCATTTTGTAACTGAGCAGAAAGCAGTTCATGGGGGTTAACTGACTTGTCCGTATAAGGTAGCTAGTCCGAGGGCGAGGAAGTGCCCATTTTCTGTACCTAGGCCATTTCCTATACTTCAAGCTCACTATTTTCTTTCATTTCCAATTACTTTCTCCACATAAATATAAAAAGCCCAGCACTACAGCACAAAGTGCTGTGTATAGATTAGCATTTTTCTTTTCTATTTCTTCAGAGTACTGAAGTACTGCCATTAAATAAGGACTTTGGGTTTGACTTTGCTTTGGATAATACACCAGTTAAGAGATGCAAGCTTCAATCATATAGGATAATAGATGATCGGCTGAAGAGAGAAATTGATTTTAAAGTTGTAATTTACTTGAAGTGTTTGATGATCTCATAAAATACAGGCACGAAATTGAAGTTATTTAGTATTTCATGGCTCTCTTAAAGCTTGAATTACTATTTCAGTGCCAAAGTCCTCACAAAAGAGCCACAGGTTCCTGTATTACAGACTACATATTTATTGCAGTGTAAATATATTTCCTGGTACAGAATCTTTTCTTTTATCCTCTTCATATCTTATTCATAATATTTCTCTCTCTCTCTGTACTTCAAAAATTACCCAATCCCATGTTGTTTGGCTGTCTGGTCATGGTCTACATTTCTGTCAAAAATGGCTTTGTTTAGGGAAGTGGAAATTACCCTACACGTATCTTTAGCTATCAGCCACTTCCCTTTAACACATTTCTGGTTTTGTATTATTTTACAGGACTTAATAATTTACCTTCACCATTTACCATTATTGGGCATATTTAAGCAAGGACAGTAACATCCAAAAATAGATTTTTTTTTTTATTAAAAGAGAGTGAAATAGTAGCATAACAAGCTTTCAGGGTTGCCCTACTGCAGTGGCTTTCTATCCAAGAAGCATAATAGAGTTGCCTGGGGACCTGACAAAATAAATCAGAATCTCTGGAGGAAATAGATATTTAAGCTCCCCAGGTTATTTCAATGTGCAAACTAGTTACAAGGACCACAGCTTTAGTGAAATCCCTTTATCTGAAATATGAGAACATTGGAAAGCACTACCCCTCCAACCATGTATGTGTGTGGAGATGTATAGGTAGGTATGTAGGTAGGTATGGTAGATAGATAGACAGATAGACAGATAGATAGATAGATAAGTAAAAATCTAATTAAAATATGTATTGTATCTCTTAATTGGTCCAAATCTATAAAAGTAAAAGGAATGTGATTAGTTATCATTTACCCTGTGCTTTACTTGGGGCTAATATGTTGCCTACATCTTCTATAGATATCTAGAAGTATGAATGACGTAGATGATATGGATCATATGTATAAATTTTTGACAACTAAATTTCTATACACCTTCTGCAATCTTTTTAGTGATGTCTAAGGACCAATTTCAGAAAGAATAATTATTTAAATAATCAAGTTTGTAAAAACATATATAGTAAATAAAAGTAATTGAGACTTTGTTTTGTTGCTGTTGTAGTGATGATGACAGTTTCTGAAGTATTGTTAGGCTGTGCTTAAAAATAGAATTTTAAAATCACAAAGGTATTGAATTTAAATGCTCATGGTAATTATAATACTTCTATAATATTTATATACATGAGTACCAATTTAGTGAATAATTTAGCAGTATTCTGGTACTCAGCAACTAACTGCATACAAATGTACACTAACACTATAAATTTGATATTTGGGAGGCTGGCAAAGAAACTAGGTCTGTTTCATTTCACTAACCTACCAAGAATCATCCATGAATTCTGACAATAAATCTTTCCATTTGTGATGAAATTTTTGAAGCCAAGAAAGAAAGCAAAGAACTATTCTGCAAAACCTATTTTTTAGAAATAATAAAGATTCAATAATAATAAAAATAAATATGCAGTGAGAAGCATAATGATGATAGGAAACCAGAATCATTTATACTTCTATTTCATAAGGATGTAAAATCAATGTACAAAAATCAGTAGCACTTTTACATACCAATAATATTCAATCTGAGAACCAAACCAAAAATTCAATCCCATTCACAATAGCTTCAAAACGAAATTTAATACTTAGGAATACATTTAATCAAGGAGATGGAAGATCTTTACAAGGAGAACTAGTAAACACTTATAAAATAATTCATAGATGACACAAATGATAAAAACACCCCGTGCTCATGGACTGGAAGAATCAGTATCATTAAAATGTCTGTATTGCCCAAAGTAATATACAGATTCAACACAACTGTTATTAAATTATCAATTGTCATTTTTCACAGAATTAACAAAAATAATCATAAAATTTATATGGAATAGTAAAAGTCCAAATAGCCAAAGCAATCCTAAACAAAAGAACAAAGCCAGAAGCATTACATTATATGACTTCAAGTTACACTGCAAGGCTACTGTAACCAAAATAGCATGGTGCTGGTATAAAAATAGACACACAGATCAGTGGAACAGAATAGAGAACCCTGAAATAAAGACACCCATCTGCAACTAACTGGTGTGCAACAAAGTTGATGATAACACATTGAGGAAAACATACTTTACCCAATAAATGGCACTGGGAACTGGGTAGTCATATGCAGAATAATGAAACTGGACTCACACCTTTCACTACACACAAAAATTAACTAAAGCTGAATTAAAGCCTTAAACATGACCTGGAACTACAAAAATACAAGAAGAAAACCTAGGAAAAACTCTTCTGGACATTGGCCAAGGCAAAGAATTTATGATCGAAACCTCAAAAGCAAATGCAACAAAAGCAAAAATAAACGAAACAGGGTTTAGTTACACTAAAAATCTTCTGCACAGTTAAAGAAATAACAGAGAAAACAGACAACCTACAGAATAGCAGAAAATATTTGCAAAGTATGCATCCTGCAAGGGATTAACAGCCAGAATTTACAAAGAATTCAAGCAAGTCAACAGTAAAAAAACAAACAACCCCTTTAAAAACTGGCCAAAGGACATGAACAGACATTTCCTGAAAGAAGATATACAAAGAGCCAACAAACATATGAAAAAACGCTCAACATCACTAATCATCAGAGAAGTGCAAATTAAAACCACAATGTGATGCCGTCTTACACCAGTCAGAATGGACTATTATGAAAAAGTCATAACTATTATGAAAAAGTCATAAACAGCAGACATTGGCAGGGATATGAAGAAAAGGAAATGCTCTATACACTGCTGGTGAGAATGTAATTTAGTTCAACCTCTATAAAAACTACTATGGTGATTTTTCAAAGAACTGCAAATAGTATCACCATTTTACCCAGCAATCCTACTCCTGCGCATTTACCAAAAGGAAAAGAAATCATTTTATCAAAAATGCAGCTGCACTTGTATGTTTATTTCAGCACTATTCCCAATAGCAAAATAGTGGAATCAACTTGTGTGTTCATCAACAGATTAATTGATGAAGAAAATATGCCCTATATATACCATGGGCCACTACATATCCATAAAAAGGAATGAAATAATGTCATCTGCAACAATATAGATGGAGCTAAAGCCCATTAGCCCAAGTAAAATAACTCAGAAACAGAAAATCAAGCACTGTATGTTCTCACTTATAAGTGTAACAATACACTTATAAGTATATGGAAAAAATATACCCTAGGAACTCCAAAAGTAGGGAGGGGTGGGAGGCAGTTGAGGTTTGAAAAATTACATATTGGGTACAATGTTTACAATTTGAGTGATGGGTACACTCAAAGACTAAACCTCACTATTATGCGATATATCTACATAATACACTCACATGTGTACCCCTGAGTCTATAAACATTTTAAAAAGGCAAAAAGCAAAAAACATTGAAACCACTAAAGTAATTGTGAAGAAAGACACTTAATAATTTGCTGGAGTTATTTTAATGGTAAACATATAATCCGTAGCAAAATATGCACAATGTTTGATGTAAGTTAAACAAATTGTTATGCTATAGAATTATAGACATGAACAGAATCTTGATGTATCAATATTACACCTAGTAAAAAAGCTAATACTCTTCACTGACAACTGTTGATAAGACAAATTAATAAATTCAGCCACTTATTTGGCATTTATCAGATAGTAGCTGCCCAAGAATTTCCAATTTCTAAACAAAAAAGTCTGTAAATTTGTCTTATACCTATAGTTATAAGTATAGGTTGAAAAAGATCATTTTCAAACTGAATGCCAACTTACTTATTTGAAAACAAAACTCACCCTATAAACTATGTTTTAGAAAATGCACACAGGATGCTAAAGCTACAGTGATCCTAATGTGAGTATTTTTCCTCAAATCCAAGTTATAAAGTTACTTCACTTTTGCTGCTTTGGGTGCAGAATGGACTGCACCCATGCACACATGAACGCTCGCTTCCCCACATACACTGCATGAAGAAATTTGTAAATCATATTAAGGACAGTCATTCAATTTTTATTCTGTCTCCCTATGTCCCTCTCTGTCTCTTTATCTCTCTTTCTGTTAGACCATAAACAACTCGTTTTACAGTGGTGCTTGTTTGCTGACCTTTTCTACACTAACACATTTTGCCTATATTATTCAACGAATCTAAGGTCTTCTGAACAAGACTTTTGTTACACAGACAGTACATGCATGCTTTGTTTAGCTTTGCATTTAGCCAACTTTGTTAATTCACCTATCTTTAGAGACACATTTATATCAGAAAATTTAATTTGATTATTAAAAAAATTGGTGAAATATTGTAGACTTTTGTAACTGGATTTTATGGTTTCATCTAAGAACTCACTAAAAATATTTTGAACATCATGAAGAGATTTTTAAATGGCTTTTGAAAGCCACTTAAAAGCCTTAGTTTCCCAAATGAATTTGTGTGGATGAAGAACTTTGCTATTACTATGTGAGCATTACCTGATGAGAACTAATCAGATGAGAGATGGAATATGAAGCTTGTTCAGATGAAACTTTTGCGGTGAGTTGGTTACACAAAATTTCTATTATTAAGAAATGTATGCATAATAACCTATTCTAGCAGAACTCACAGTAAACAACATTTGACCATTTATGACTATACATCTATGAGCTGGAAATCTCAAGATATAGCAACATAACTATAGGACAGAATTAAATTGTGTTAGAATTTCTAATTTTTAACTAGGTGATACCAAGCAATTATCAATTGCTTTGACTGTGTATTTTCAGGCTCATGTTTTTCTTTAAAATTATTTTCAGATGTGTTCTTTGCAAACTAGGCCAAGACTTTCATTTTGTAATCTATCTCATTTTAATATGTTTTTAATGTAATTATACAATTTGATTTTCTATTTTAAATACATGATTTTTAAATTGCATTATTTTACTTTTCATTTGGCAAGTGATATGGGAATTTTTGTTTTGTTTTGACAGAGTCTCACTCTGTTGCCCAGGCTGGAGCGCAGTGGCACTAACATGGCTCACTGCAACCTCTGCCTCTAGGGTACAAGGATTCTTCTGCCTCAGCTTCCCAAGTAGCTGGGACTACAGCCACGTGCCACCATGCCCTGCTAATTTTTTGTGTGTATTTTTAATAGAGATGGGATTTCACCATGTTGGCCAGGCTGCTCTCGAACTCCTAATCTCAAATGATCTGCCTGCCTCAGCCTCCCAAAGTGCTGGGATTACAGGTGAAATCTATCGTTCCCAGCTGGGAATTTCTTTAAATGAAATGGGATAATTCTCAGTATTTTCTAAAAATTTGAGACACAAGTGGATTTAAATAAGTAATAGTAACAGTGCTGTGCATAAACATCACATAGTTAAGATGGTATAAAAATGACTGGAGTTAAATATTGCTTAGACCACTGCCTCTTATTCTCCATGCCATTTATTTGACTTATTTTCTTAAAATATTATCCCCTTCTCAAATATGAAAAACACTCTATAAGCAGAAAGATACCAGACTAGTAGAAGTACACTAGATAGAATTAGCTATCTACCTGTTTACCTGATTAGCAGTGGTCGTTTCTCCAACTCAGGGGGAAAAAAAACAGTGGGGAATGATAATTAAAAAGAAAAAAATTCTCACTTTCACTGAAGCCTGATTGAATTTATTCCGTTTCTCCACAACCCCCACACCATCCCATGAAGTTCTATCTCCATAATAGTGTACTCTGTCTGATTTAGTCATTGAACTTCTAAATAAATATTGACTAGCAAAATTTTGTAAATGTTACTCATTTTAAATCATAAAAAAGTGGCTGGGCGCGCTGGCTCACGCCTGTAATCCCAGCACTTTGGGAGGCTGAGGCAGGTGGATAACCTGAGGTCAGGATTTCTAGAGCAGCCTGACCAAGGTGGTAAAGCGCCCTCTAAACTAAAAATACAAAATTAGCTGGGCTTGGCAGCACAGGCCTGTAATCCCGGCTACTTGAAAGGCTGAGGCAGGAGAATCGCCTTAATCCAGGAAGCGGAGGTTGCAGTGAGCCGAGATCGCACCATTGCACTCCAGCTTGGGCAACGAGAGCGAAACTCTATCTCAAATAGGAAGTAAATAGCCAAGCACGGTGGCTCACGCCTGTAATCCCAGCACTTTGGGAGGCTGAGCCAGGCAGATCATCTGAGGTCAGGAGTTCCAGACCAGCCTGACCAGCATGGAGATAGCCCGTCTCTACTAAAAATACAAAATTAGCTGGGCGTGGTGACACATGCCTGTAATCCCACCTACGCGGGAGGCTGAGTCAGGAGAACCGCCTGAACGTGGGACGCATAGACTGGGTGAGCCAAGAGCGCGCCATTGCACTCCAGCCTGGACAACAAGAGCGAAACTCCGTCTTTAAAAAAAATAATAAGTAAATAAAAGTAAAAATAGATAAAATCATAGATAAGTGAAACTAATATAATGAACAACATACACCACTACCGTATTTCCTTTACATGTTCCATCAGCTAATAAAATGGGATGACAGAAATACAGCTGTAGTTGAAAAATACTTTGTAGCCCCATTTGTAATATACTTTGAATTTCTACTTATTCATTCCTCTCTCTCTAAAGGAAATCAATTTCTGTGTATTTTAAGCATCTATATATCTGTACTAATGTATTTATTTTTTAACATAGTATTGTGTTTTTAACATTTACATAAATCTATCACACTATTCGTATGCTTTTTGACTTTCTTTTATTCAAGAAATATGTTTTAGATTTAGATATGTAGAGAAATGCAGTTTTTAAGTTGTAAGTACTGTATCGATTTAACGAATGAATATTCTATATTTTATTTATGTTTTCTTCAACTGGTGGGCACTATGGTGTCTCCCAATGTTCAATATCATCAGTAATCGTGAAGATACTTTGAAAAATTTGATGGAGTTCTTTTAATGATAAACATAAATCAGTATTTCAATATCACAAGCATATTTCATGCTTATTTTGTGCATGTATTTTTTGTGTACATGTAAACATTTATCTAAGACAGATTCATGAAGGGAACAAGGGATAATGTTGTGGTCCTTCTGCTCCTTAGCTCAGCTAGGTCTACATTCTTGTCTCACAACCAGGAAGCATTAGGCGCGCAGACACCGGAGAGGGAGTAGCCTAACACTTACTAAGCAAAAGGAAAGCTCTCGGCAAAGTCGGGCGGTTCCCCTACCCGAAGGCGGGAAAGTCTCCTGTGTGGCTGGTTCTGGGACCTCTTATGGACTCCTAACAGTGCTAATTGGTTTTTGAGTATGCAAAAAAATGTGAAAGTGAAAACACGACTCAAAGGTGGGCACGACAGTGTAGAAAACCAATTAGGAAAGGGTAGATATATGTAAAATAGTAAAATAAGTGAAGGGTGGGATCAGTCAGAGGAAAGCATGTCAAAAAGAAAGACAAGTTCTCAATCCATTCTGAGGATCTAATTTGTAGCTTGGATTTCAGGCTTTCATCTGTCTTCAGCGTGGAGGTGGAATTTTACCCGGGACCTGCCCTCCTGCCTACGCATTTGGTTGCCTCCTGCCACTCTCAATAGGCAATTAAATATTTTAATTTTAAAGTTTAAAATATATTGCCAAAATTGTTATCAAAAGTGAATTGGTCTTTATATCCCATTCTACAGTAAGAGAGCTCCACCTTTCCAATCCTTAATACAAAGTGACAATGTCAGTCTTTGCAATTCTGCTAATCTGATAGATATGAATTTATGCTTTCTTGATTCCTAGTCAAAAGCACTTTTCACATGCACATTGGCAATTTTAGTCTCCTTCTCTGTTAGTCATCTGTTTATATCCTTTGTATATTTCTCCATTTAGGCTGTTGAATCTTTTTTAAATGAAATAAATTTTTGTAAATTCTGATTATTCAATTTTGTTGGTTATGTACATTGAAAATATATTTTCCCCAATGTGGCATTTTTCTAACCTTAACTTATAGAATATTTTGTCATACTAACAAGTTTTAAACTTTAGTCTGATCAAGTTTTTTTTTTTTAATGGGTTGTACTTTTGTGTCATTGATAAATGCTTTTCCATCCCTAGAGGACATGAAAACATACTACTATGAATACTTACAAAAGTTTCAAAATTTTTATTTTTATAAATAGTTTTATAATCTATCTGGATTTTTTGTATTTTATGAGGTGACAGCATAATTTTCATTTTGATATGGAGATTCTATTTTTGTATTCAATTTATTGAATACTTGAATTCATCCCCACTGATTTGTCATGCCCCTTTCCTTCTCTGTCACAGTTGTCCTTTAATGTTTGTGTCGGTTTATTTTGTTCTTTATTTTTTAGCATTGGTCTGTTAGCTTTTCACTCTGCCAACTCTACAGTATTTTTTTAAAATAAATTTACTATGTCTATAACTTCAGTAATTCTAGTAACTGTTAAGAAAAGCTCCATTTTTCTCATGTTTCTTCTTAAAATATAATTTTGGTCATTTCTACTTCTGTACTCCTCTCTGTATCCCTGTGATCAGCTTGATATTTTATGTCTTTATTGAACCTGCTTGAAATTAATATATAAGTTTGAAAAAAGCTGATGTGGTTATTTATGATACGATTGATGTGCTGCAGGTGATGTGATTTTGAGTATTCTCATCCATGCAGACAGCATTGTCAGTTGCCTCCTCCTGAACTTGCAGTACAGAACTAAGTCTTGTATTTGTGATCAGAGATCCTATAATATAATGATATTAGGGATACTCTAAATCCAGTTGCTGGATTGTCCTTTCAGTAGGTGCCTTGTCTTTCTTGGCTGCATGTTTGCATATGTTTACTCCAACTTCTCTTTCTAAGCCCCTTTATATAATCCAAAAACACATCCTGAGTTTCTCAGCTTCTTTCAAGGTGAATATACAGCTTCAAATGTTAAGCATGAAGCTGATGTTGTTCCCTATCTTGAATCAACAACTTTTGTCTTTTTTTTATTTTTTATTTTCGGCAGCTACTCCTCAATTATATTTACAAAATAAAAGATCACTGTCAATTAGCTTCAGTTCTAGGAACTCTTTCGTTTATAATCTATATTCTGTTCTTTCATATGTATATTTTGTTATTGAATGTAGGTATATTTAATTCATTTTAGTTTAATATTTGGGTCTGAGAATTTCAAAATATTAATTCACAATACTGTACTGACCAGAAATCCACTGCTAATAATCTTCAAAAGTTTTAGGGATAAGGCATTTTATATTTATTTGTTTGTTTTGTTTTCAAAGGAAGTTGAGAGAAGCTATATTGGGGCAGTCATTAACAAAATCAGTTGAATTACATGACTGAGAAAATATTACTAAAAAGATAAATATAGTAAGTATAATGAATCTATTACTTATATTCTGATGAAATTATTTAATGATAAAACTTTGCTCATTTATTACAATATTAGTGGTGATTGGAACTTATTAGAGATTCTTAAACTGCTATTCCTTAAAAAAGAAGTTAATTAGTTTACTTGAAGTTCTTTTTACTAACAATTAAAATTTGGTAAAGATAATTTGTGTGCTCAATAGCTCACAATGACATTTATTTTTAGTTGTAACAAAAATAGTCTGAAGACTTTGCCTTGAGGAATTTAAATCGAATTAAAGTTAAATAGGAATTAAAGTTATATTTGGCAATAATGATGTCAGGGAAGTATAGCCATAGCTATAGTTTTTGACATCAATGTGGATGTATGAATAGATATATAACTGGAATACACACAGATAGATACACAACAAAATTTTTAAAAATTATGACATTATAGTCCTCATTTATGTATCTGGTCACATGTTAATTGCTGGTATTTATAACTGCCTCCTTCCACTACTCATTCTATATTCCCTGTGTCTTCAGCAAGCACCTTAGCAGGTCTTGTTTCTTCACCTGGTATGGTGACCCAAATCTTCATTCCAGTTGGGGCTGGGCCATTAGTTGTCCTGCGTGAATTGGGTTGTTGTAGTTTTCCATTGACCATAATTGTAGGATGTGGTAATATCGAGAGACACTATAAGGAGTCTCCTATATTTAAGACACATTTCTCCTTACCTTCATGTTATAGTAGTAGTCTAATTTCCCTTTGCTCATCAGGATCAATTATTCCAAACAGCATCGTAATTCCCTTTTCTGCCTACTGATTCAGAAGTATGACGAGCGCAAAGTGGCCTGCTGGAAGTCTTACTTTCCAGGTCAATGAAATCACTGATATGTTTCCTGGTAGAAATATTCCTCTTTCTGAAAGTAACACCTACAGTCCCCCAGAGCATAAGGGTATAAGAACAGAAAGTAAAAATTTTGCTAGTGGGTCATTAGAGGTAATGGTAAGTAGTTCCACTCCAATTTAATCTTGTGATTCCTGGGCCCATAAATTCTGCCTATTAGAGAAACAGTGCCAAATACTGAATGTTAATTTGGAGTATATAGACCCCTCTAGAGGACCTTGCCCTAACCCTGCAAGGTACAGCCACCTAACTGGTGCTGTAACTGAGTCTTCTAAAGCCCTTTCCACTGTTCTAGCAAACCAGATGCTTTAGGATTGCAGGAAACATGGTAGGACTAGCGAATTCCACGAACATGTACCCACTGCCACACTTCTTTGGCTAAGTTGAATTCCTTGACCAGATGCAATACTACATGGAATCCTATGACTGCGGATAGGCTTACTGCATTCTGTAGGTCCATGGGTGGTTGTTTTGGAAGAAGCATTGCATGCAGTGAAGGCAAATTCTTCTCCAGAGTTAAGTATCTATTCTACTAAAGGCAAACACTTGACCTTCCATATTGGAAGTAGTCCAGGGTAATCAACCTGCCACTAGGTAGCTGTAATGGTGTCATATCAGGGGGTCATTGTTGATCTCTGCTGCTGACAGATTGGGCACTCATCAGTGCTGTAGGCAGGCTGGCTTTGTTGTGTGGAAGCCCACGTTTCTGAGCCCATGCGTAATCATCTTTCCTGATACCATGGCTACTTTTTTCATGAAATTTGAAAAATACATTAAAGTGGCTCCATTTCCCTTGGATTTATGGCATTAATTTTTCTACAGCCAGAATAAATTGAACGTTGGTTAAAGTGCTAAATTTTTATGTTAAAAATGAATTTAAGGCTGGTTGCAGTGGCTCACGTCTGTAATCCCAGTACTTTGGGAGGATGAAGCAGGCAGATCATGGAGTCAGGAGATCAAGATCATCCTGTCCAACATGGTGAAACCCCTTCTTTACGAAAATACAAAAAATTAGCTGGGTGTGGTGGCGAGCGTCCATAGTCCCAGCTACATAGGGGGCTGAGGCAGGGGAATCGCTTGAACCCTGGGAGGCAGAGGTTGCAGTGAGCTGACATCGTGCCACTACACTCCAGCCTAGATGACAGAGCAAGACTCTGTCTCAAAAAAATAAAATAAATACATAAATTTAATTTCTAACTTATTCCCTCAAGTTTTGCAATTGAAAATTCATCCAATCTGCCTACATCTATGTCATCACAATAGTACAAAATTTTTCACAATGCTTATATTTTATCATATCTATATATCTATTGATATATTCATATATATATATTTATGTATTATATAATTTCTTAGGATAGGCAGCATTGTTTGGCAAAGTGAATAAACATTTCAGTTAATTAGTTATATATTTTCAGAATGTTTTCAAATGCCTTTGATGAGCTTTTATTCAAATACAATTAGGATAGGTTTGAGAAAGAAAATGAGAAAAGACATTAGAGAAGACAGGATAGGGAATTAATTTGAAAACATTGTGCTGATAAGTAAAGAGTCATGGGCTGATAGCTAAAGTGTTGGGTTCTCAAGAGATATTTTCCTAATGGAAAATATTATGGAATGTTTGTATGCTGGTAGGTGTAATTCATGAGCTAAAAGAAATGAAGATAAGATGATAGAACGGGGAATTTCTGAACTGAGTTCCTTAAGTTAGCAAGAAAAGAAGTTATATTAGTCTGTTCTTACACTGCTAATAAAGACATACTTAAAAACTGGATAATCTTTAAAGGAAAGAGGTTTAATTGACTCACAATTCCACATACTTGAGGAGCCTCATTATCATTGCAGAAGACAAAGAGGAAGCAAGATCCATCTTACATGGCAGAAGGCAAGAAAGCTTGTGAAAAACCTATATCCAAGTTGCATGGTGGAAAATAAATGGAAGTATGGTGAGTTGCTGTTTTTTCAAAATAAACTTATATATGTTAAGTGTCTTTGTTTTGTTACTACAAATATAACCTCAAATAACTAAGCACTAAAAAGTCACTCTAGCCTTAGTGATTACGACTTTAAAAATGAGTTTCTTTCCTTCTCTTTTTCTCTCTCTCTTTCTTAGGTAATCAACATCTCAAAGTTTCAAAATTGAAATTTATTAAAGATATTTAATATTATGAATATTAATATAGTTTTAAGATATAAAGAGAGTAGACTCTGATATCAATATCATTTGTTTAAGAAAACAGGGTAGAAATCTAATTGAAGTAGCATTTCTTAAGTCAGGAAAAGTGGAGAGATATCAACTTAGAATATGAGGGTTTATAAACTTTTAAAATGTTGTAAGAAGTACCTTGTTAAAAGTTAAGAGACTTCTACCTATATGTGCATACATAAATATAAGCATATATAATTCCACTTATCATTCAATGAAGCATGAAAATCCCACATTTAGAAAAGTGTAGCCTTCCTTATTGATAATAATATCACAAGTATGAAAAAAAAATTTCCTTTGAAAAGTTTTAAAAGAGGACAAAAGTATTACTTTTTAAACATGAAGTAAAACTCTTGTCATATACACTATTATTTATAAATCTACATATTTAAGTGAAAAAACTAAATTTGGCTGCAGAGATGTGTCTTAGGATGGGTAAAAATCAGATTTTTATATTTATTAAATTTATTTTAAATGATCATAAATTGTAACAGCATGTATTTCTCTTATTTTATTTCCATTATGTAATTTTACTTTATTTTATAACTAAATGTATCCTTTGTTAAAGAGAATATCTGATTTAATTGTTTTTCCTCCTGCAGGAATATAATTCTCTGTCATTTGCTTTTATTTATTTATTTATGTATTTATTTTGAGGCAGAGTCTTGCTCTGTTGCCTAGGTTGAAGTGCAATGGCAGGATCTTGGCTCACTGCAACCTCCACCATGCAGGTTCAAGGAATTTTCCTGCGTCAGCCTCCTGAGTAGCTGGGATTACGGTATGTGCCACCATGCCCAGATAATTTTTGTATTTTTAGTAGAGATGAGGTTTCACTATGTTGTCCAGGCTGGTCTCAAACTCCTGAACTCAAGCTATCCACCCACCTTGGCCTCCCAAAGTCCTGGGATTACAGGCATAAGCCACCGTGTCTGGCCTGTCATTCTCTTTTATAATAAAGCATATACACAGTGTTTGCAAAGACATTTACATATGAATAAAATATGTTTATAAATTCTTAAAATATTTTCTGTAAAAAAGCTTAACCACCTTTTAAATTTCAAATATTCTGTGACATTCTGAGGATAGAAGATAAAACTAAAAATTTTATAGGAACTAAGCAAATGGAGAACTGTTTAACTGGGAGATTGTAGAGAAAAGAAATAAAGGTGTTTACATAGAGGTAGCTATAAATCTAAAACACATCTCATTTAAATGTAAAGATTAAATTTGTTCCACTTAGTAGAATGTAGCCTTGAATATGGTTTGTTATTATAAAGTACATAATGCTTGCGCACTTGAGTATGTAGACTGTGTAAGAATTAAAGAAAGAAGGGAGAAGCACAAAGGGCAGCTCAGTAGTCAACAGGAACAGGTTTATTTTGAATAGAGACTTGCCCCCCACCTCCCTCTGTGCCCCAGGTATCTTATCTGTGTTTTACTGTCTGCTCTTTCTGGTTGCTTGTAGTTCGAAGAGAAGTGATTTTCTTGAAATGCATGAGGCTAGGAAGGGAGCTGGGTTTTAAAGTGGTGGCGTTTGTCGGTGATGACGGTGCTCCTGCTCTATCAGACTGAAATTTACATTACATGCCATTTTATAATTTCAAAGAAGACAGTACTAAGAGATATACTGAAATGTGTGCTTCTCTTTGCTCTGACTTTGTATTTTGCTTCTTTTTCACTTATGCATTTGTATGAAAGATTAGTATGTGCTTTTTAATTTTAGGAAAAAATGTACTGTTTCTAAAATTTAAATACATTTTGAACATACTAGTCTTGACAGTTTCATTTAAGATTATGTTTTTGGAAACAGCCACATTGATACATGTAACTTGAATTTATTCACGTAACTGTTGTATGCTGTTCCATTGAAAAAAAGGAAAACATATTATTTATTACTCTAAAGGGGACTGGTTTTAATTTGCTTTTTCAGGTGTTGGAAAAATGTGTTGCAATCATCATCTTTGATATATTTCCTTAGACATAACTGTGTGTCCAAGAATTATTACTGGTGGGCACCAACAATTAGAATTTCCTTGTGGTAAGGGCATGCACTTCTATCTGTTTAAAATAGTTTTTCTGCCAGCCCTCAGGTTACAATTTTCAGTACAGATTAATGCTCTGCCAGTTTGTTAGGGATAATAATATTCCTTTGCTTTGTTGGCTGAGGATGGCAGAACTAAGTGTATTACTCTTCTCTGAAAGGGTTGTAGTAATTTAGAAAGCTCTGATTTCAGATTAATCTTATCAGCACACTCCAGAAAGGATGCATTTGCTCAGCTTTCTTTCTTTCTGACAACTATCACATCTCTGTCAAATATCTAAATCCTGTTATATCACTTTTTGCAACTCTGCTTCATCACAATCCATGGGAAATTTTGAAAGTTCATGCTAAATATATATGTGAATTCGATTAAGTAACATGTGAATTGCCTCTACATGGCCTGTACTGGGCTGTAATCTAGGGTGTATAGTTAGTAAAAAATGGAATTAATACAATAAAATACATCATAAATGATTCTTCATATGTTTTTATTAGAAATAGGCACAGATCTTGCTCAACAGGATAAATGGGTCTGACCTCTGTTGTCTTCATTTATCCATAATTGTTGCTTCATTTTCATCTATAATTCAATTACTTTCCTTTCTCAAGAAAATCTTGAGAAAGTGATGTTGGTTTTATATTTTGCTTTTATATTACCTTCAAGCATACTGGAAACATTCTACTATTTCAGTAGGACATAGATACCGAAGTTGACTAGATTTCACCAAATCAATTTTTTAAATTTAAAAAAATACAGATGTTTTGTTGTTCCTGCTACATCTGAGCAGTTTTACCACCTTTCTGAACTCTTCCACAGATTGAGAATATATTTAATTCTGCTATTGCATTATCAAAACTAATTGGGGTGTCTGTTACTGTTAATTGCCTGATAGGATAGTGTCTTCCAGGCTCATCCACATTGTGGTAAATGGCAAGATCTCATTCTTATTTTAGAACTGAATAATATTTTATTGCATATATATATAGCAATAATATATATATTGCTATATATATATGCAATAAAATATTATTCAGTTCTAAAAATATATGTAAATATAAATATAAATATAAAAATATATATATACATATATATATACACCATGGTTTATTTATACACTTATCCATTGACAGAGAATTAAGTTGTTTTCCTATCTTGGCCATTGTGAATAATGCTACAATAAACATAGAAGGACAGGCAATCTTCATTAGATGGTGATTTAATTTCTTTTGGGTATATCCTTAGAAGAGGGATTGCTAGGTCATATGCTAGTTATATATATATTTTTTTTCTTTTTTATTTTATTTCATTTTAATTCCTAGAATACATGTACAGGATGTGTACGTTCGTTATATAGGTAAATGCATGTTTACCTATATAACATCACCTAATACCTAGATATTAGATACCATCACCTAGGTGTTAAGACCAGTGTGCATTAACTATTTTTTCTGATGCTCTCCCTTCCCCCACACCCCACCCCTGACAGTCCCCAGAGTGTGTTATTCGCTTCCCTGTGTCCATGTATTCTCATTGTTCAGCCCCCACTTACAAATGAGAACATGCAGTGTTTGGTTTCCTGTTACCGCATTAGTTTGTTGAGGATAATGACTTCCAGCTTCATTCACATCCCTACAAAGGACATGATCTCATTCCTTTTCATGGGTGCATAGTAATTCCATGGTATATATGTACCACATTTTCTTTATCTAGTCTATCATTGATGAGCTGGGTTGATTCCATGTCACTGCTAATGTGAATAGTGCTGCAATGAACATATATGTGCATGTATCTTTAGAATAGAATGATTTATATTCCTTTGGGATGGCTGGCCCAAATAATATTTCTGTTTCTAGGTCTTTGAGGAACTGCCACCCTGTCTTCCACAATAATTGAACCAATTGACATTCCTACTAACAGTGTAAAAGCATTCACATTTCTCCACAGCCTTACCAGCATCTGCTTTTTCTTGACTTTCTAAATAATTATCATTCTGACTGGAATGAGATGATATCTCATTGTGGTTTTGGATTTTGATTTCTCTAATGATCAGTGATGAGCTGTTTTTCTTGTTTGTTGGTTGCATATATGTCTTCTGAGAAGTGTATGTTCATATCTTTTTGCCTACTTTTTAATGGGGTTGCTTTTTCTGTAAATTTGTTTAAGTTCCTTGTAGATTCTGGATATTAGATCATTTCCTAATGGGGAGCATGCAAAATGAGTAGATTTTAGCTGCTCTTGCCACAAAAACAAAAATATGAGTAACTATGTAAGACAGTAAACATATTAATTTGCTTCACTAGAGTAACCCTTTTGTTATCTATATGTATTCTATGACATCATGTTGTATAGTTAAATACATGAAATAATATTTACTTTTAAAATAAAACATATGCATGACAGGCAGCCCTTTCTAGGGCCTCAACTGTGTATGAACTATATTTATCCTTCTAATTAATTTTTTTGAGAACTTATAGAATCTTAGTTTTGGTTACTGCATGATATGGACTGAAAGAACCTATTCTCTATTGGTTATGTATTCTGCCATAAACTTTGCTTTTATCAGGTCCTGACATTTGGAAATAAAAAAGTCAAAATCTGGCCCTCTTTTCCTTCTGCTTGTACTCCAATCATTCAGACCTTCCCTCAAGCATAAAGTGTAAAATATCTTAGCTACCTTACCTACCATGATGGACTAAAGAGTGATGCAAAGAAAGATTTAAAAACAGAACAATATTATTGATACATGAATACATAAAAAATATTAATTCCAGATTTACATATCTGGCTTTAAAAAGGAAAGGTAAGATGGTCTTGATTTATACTTGAATGAAAATAATTAGAAAACAAGGAAAAAAACCAGAAATCATCTATTTTCAGTTATTGTACAATAGATAGTGGAAAAGTATGATTTTTGAGAAAGAGGAAAAAAATGAAGTGAGCCTTACGACAGCTAGTCTTTCTATATAGAGGAAATTCCTGAACTGTTTTTTAGTAAGAATAACAGCAAATATAGTTTGGTGATCTTGATATGTTGAAAATTTATTTATATGATGTGAAAGAATCTGGAATAGTCAAATCCATTTTAAAAAAGGAACAACGCTGGAAGACTGACCCTATCTGATTTCAAGCCTTAACAAAGTTAAAAAAAAATTTTGGGTCTTATTATAGGAATAGTCACATTGATTAATGGAACTGAATAGATAGGTCTATTCATATACAACCCATTGCTTTTTTGTTTGACAAAGATCCCAAAGATGACAAGTTAATAAAACACAAGAAAAAATAATATTTTAAACAAATGGTAATGTGACATGCAGATATTCACAGAGAACAAAAAGAAAGTTCAATATTAAATTCTATTAAAACAATCTCTAAATAAATCATATATCTTCAGTTAATATATTCCTTCTATAAAGAATACATTTTAAAAAATGACTGGGTTAGGCAGATATTTTTAAAACAGTACACAAAAAGTACACAAATTATAAATGCAAACGTATTGAAAGAAATGATTTTATAAACAAGAAAATGGCCAAGTGCGGTGGCTCACACCTGTAATCCCAGCACTTTGGGAGGCTGAGGTGGATGAATCATGAGGTCAGGAGATCCAGACCATCCTGGTTACCATGTTGAAACTGTCTGTACTAAAAATACAAAAAATTTGCTGGATGTGGTGGCACATGCCTGTAGTTCCAGCTATTAGGGAGGCTGAGGCAGAATAATTTCTTGAACACAGGAGAAAGAGGTTGCAGTGAGCTGAGATTGTGCCACTGCACTCCGGTCTGGGCTACGGAGTGAGACTCCATCTCAAAAAAAAAAAAAAAAAAAACAGAAAACTTTTGCTTTTCTAAAGTTGATATTGAGCAAATAAAAGTAAACAAGAGTGTGCAGGTAAATGTTGCAAATAATATCTAATAAAGGTCTTGAATACAAATATATATAAAGGACTCTTACAATACAGTATCATGATTTTAAAACAATTTAAAAACGAGCACAATATATGAACAAATACATCACCAAATAAGAAGTACAAATAGCAAGTGTATGAAAATATACTCAACACCATATTCATTAGGTAGATGCAAGTTAAAACTACACTAAGATATTACTGTATAACAACTAGAGGATTGCTGTTAAAAAGTTTCATAATAATAGTAATGTTTGTTATGATATGGAAAAAATGGAACATTTCTGGAAGTCATACATTGTTAATAGAGATATAAAATAAAACAACTGCTTTGGAAAACAATTTGTCATTTTCTCATCAATTTAAAAACTTCATTTAACGTAAATTATTATGATAATTCCCTTTTTCTGGTTATTTTCTGGTATACTCTTTGTTCTGTACTCTAATTTTTCCAATATTAATACAATCACTACAACTTTCTTTTGATTAAATTTTGCATAGTGTATCTTTTCTCATCATTTTGCTTTTAACTTGTTAGTGCCTTTATATTTAAGATAAGTTTTTTAGACACCATACTGAATTAGGTGCTCTTTTTCCCTCCAACCTGTTTGATAAAATTTGCTTTTACTTCATACATACTGTTGAATTTGGTCTAGTACACAGATAATTTAACTTTGAATTAATTTCTTTTAATGCTTACTTTTAAACTATATTAGGAAATGTCTAGAGCAGTCTTTAGTATGGGACTAATTCAACCCTATAAATTACTAAGTACTAAGGAAATAACCTCTGAGTACTGCACACTGGATCTTGTATATGATGAGTTCTGTTTACTCTGGTGTAATGAACTAACTCTTCACCTCTTGTGGATTCTAAGAATGTGTTTGCCTGCTGCTTTGTGCGGAATTTTCCTTTAACATGCAGCTTGAACATTAGCAAAGAAATGGAAAGAACCTATCAACACATCTTGTAACTTTCTCTATCTTTGCATCTCTTTTTAAAGGTATTTTGGCCTGCAAATTCCAGCTGCCTCTCTAAAACTCAATGTTTTGTCTTCACCCTGGAGATTCTGAGTTTCTGTTTGGTTTATCATTCTCTGTGCTGTGGCTTAGAAACTGCTCCTAAGAAATGAGCAGGGGAAACTGTATGGATCTCCATTCTATTTTCTTTTTCCCAAGGATCCCAGTCATGTGCTGTCTGCTGTCCAATGTCTGAAACCAAAGTTTGATTAGTCTAGTTTTCTTATTGTTTAAGGTATTTAATTTCAGTCCAGGATGTAGAATTTGTTTAATTAATATTTCAGCAAACAAATAATTGATCCCTCTCTAGGCTGCTTTGTCAGCATCATTTATAAATTTTTCTTTGAAAATTTCTTATTTCTGATAACCATGCCTCTCATTTTTCCACTTAAATATCATTAAACTGCCTCACCAGATAATATAAGATATTCTTCATTCTGGCTTGTAATAAGACAATTCTTAGAACGGTTCTTTGTTAAGTATGTAGAAAAGTGTCCGATTTTGATGTGTTTGAAGAAAACAGTGTATAACAGATAATGAACTACTGGTTATTGAATTCTCCCTAGTCATTTTTCCCTGTAAGCAGGGTTAAGTAATAAAAAAACTTCAGTTTTTAAAAAACAATTTCCCGCAACATGGGTGAATACTGTCATACCTACTGATTCATTTGGTAGATGCCAGGAAGACATTTAATAAAATTTACATGCATTTCTGATCAAACCTCTCAGAGAAATAGGAATAATTTACATAATAAAAAATGTACATTTCAACTTAACATACAACTTCCTCCTAAAGGATATAACACTAAAGACTTATCAGTTGAATTCATAAATAAGAGATAATAGTAGATGTATATGACTCACATGAAATACTTGAATGTGACTTTACTGAAAAATATGAGAACTAATTAAATAAAAAAACACTTCTTGGGTAGGAATTATGACTTATATAAAAATGTTCATTTCCATAAATATTCCTATATAGTAAATACATCTGCAGTGAAAACTCAATGGAGGCTTATTTATATTATGAAGAATTCGAGGGATAATTGGGAGGAGTAAAGGTCTGAGAATAAGGTTAAAACGTTTGAAAGAAGGACTAGCAAAATTAGGAAGATCTCGAATCACATATTAGAAAAAAATTCAAAGATTTAGAAAGTTTAAATTTATTTCTTCTAGAAATTCCAGAGGCTGATCTCATTATCTTAAGATGTTGAGTGGCATTTCAAATCAGGATTGATACAATTATTTATTCCATTATGCTTTATTGAAGACCAGCTAACCATTCGGGGGAAGGTGAAGTAAGAGAACTAACTCATGCCATATGTAGTAATTTCTTAGGGTTGCTGAACAAATTATCACAGACTTTGAACTTTAAAACTACAGAAGTGTATTCTCTCATAGTCCTGGAGGCTGGAAATCTACACTGAGGTGTCAGCTTGGCCATGTTCCCCTGAAGGTGTTAGGCCAGAATTTTTTCTCGCTTCTTTTAATTTCTTCTTCTTCTTTCCCCCGACCTCCTGCTCCTCCTCCCCACCACCCTGCTTCTTTTTGAGAGGGAGTTTAGCTCTGTCACTCAGGCTGGAGTGCAGCGATGCAATCTCTGCTCACTGCAACTTCTGCTTCCTGGGTACCAACGATTCTCCTGCCTCAGCTTCCTGAAGAGCTGGGACTACAGGCATGCACCACCAAACCCGGCTAATTTTGCACTTTTTTTTTTTTTTTTTTTTTAGTAGAGACAGGGTTTCACCATATTGGCCACTGACCTCCAACTCCTGCCCTCGTGATCCTCCTGCCTCGGCCTCCCAAAGCACTGGGATTACAGGCATGAGCCACCGCGCCACGCCTCTTTTATTCTCTTACAGTCTCAGTCATTCCTTGTCTTGTGGCAGCATCCCTCAATCCTATCTTCACCTTCACATGACCTTATTTTCTATGGATCTCTCTGTGTTCTCAACTCTTCTTAAAGGGCACCAATGACTAGATTTAGAGTCCATTCTGAATTAAGGGTAATTTCATCTTAATCCTTAACTAATTACGTCTGCAAAGATCCTATTTTCCATATACGATCACATTCTGAGGTTCTAAGTGGACAGGAATGGAGGAAACAGGCACTTTTGAAGTCATATATTATACATTAAATAAATTAAAGATTGATTTTGTTTTATTTAGGTGACATTTTGGCAAGGAAGAAATACTCAAGTTACATTAAATATAGGAAATTCATCTTATAAATATTAAGCATAAAATCAAGAAAGAACAAGAATCTAAGTCATGAATAGAATGAAAAAATAAAACCTACAAAGGTGGGAGCAAGAGTATTAAAATCCTAGATGACCATGGTTTTTCATACTACATAGATGAGAGTATAAAATGTGCTTTTTCCTTCTGCATCTTTACTCCAAGGATATGTAATGAATTATATAGATAAGCATTTTCTGTAGTAAATGCCTTGCTATTACTGCAATATAAAAAAACAAGAAAAAAAACTTACAAAGTATTATTCAAATTATTTTATACCCAAGTAATGGATGAAAAGTTTAAATGATATTTGAAAAATTACAACAGCTGTCAGAAATCTACATATAATACACTTAACTACAGGGTACATTAATAAAGAGAAATACAACATAATTTATATATTAATAAAAAGTAACTTAAGATTTTTCTTTCCTATGAAATACAAGTATGAATCCAGAGCCTTAGATTTGTAGTGAGAAATTGTTCTGCAACAATTCTTTTATTTTCTCTCAGTGTTATTGCTTCCTGTAAATTCTATCAATCTATATATTATCAATATTTTCCAAGTTTTAGCATAGGTTATAATAGAATACTATTTAATTTTTCTAATCTCTTGAGTACTTAAGTCAATATACTTATATTTTACTTTTCAGCTGCATATTTGTATCTTTTTCCTTTTCAATTGATTAGCCTTACTAGACTACAACTCTTTCATTGATTTTTTAAAAACATATGTTTCATAGAATACTTTTATGTCATTGTTTATAAAATAAGCTGTTTAGGACTTAGAAATGTGTATGTGCATATATAAGAAATTACATCATGGAAATCAATATGAGCAAACACAAGAACTCTTTGGAATGGCTCTACACTGAGAAAATCTAGCAAGATTAGTCAGCAATTAACTTTAGAGTTACACTTTGGTAGTTTGTTCTAATGCCTTTTGCAAAACATAGCCCCATTAGTAGAATTTGTGCAAGCTACGGAGAGAAAACCCATAAGTTAAATTTATTTAAACAAAGAACAAAAACACTGCTGAGACCCAAGTAATTTCTGCTATGCCATCCTTTTGAAAGTGTTAGAAAGAAAAACCACATTTCTCTATCTAGTGTACAATGGAGAAGTAAGCATTATTTATTAGCATAATGGAATTGATGTCTTAAAAAATATAACATGAGTAGAAAGCAAGAGCTTACCCTGGAGTAGGGCACCTGTGATATCAGGGCCCCAAGTGGAATGGGAGGATAAATGGCATTTCCCCAGCCGGGCGGCATCTGCTGAGTATGTGACAGCCAAACACTAAAAGATGTGTTCTGAGAGGGATCCAAGATGGCTGAACAGGAACGACCCTGGAGTGCAGTTCCCAGCAAGAACAATGCAGAGGGTGAGTGAACACCGCATTTCCAAAGGAGTTATTACTGCCCACAGACCAGGAGATTTCCGGGCTGAAAAGCGCCACGAGTTTCCAGACGGCTGTTTCAGCCCACTGTGCAGGCGCAGCGTGTCTCCACACAAAACCTCACAGAAATCTGGGCAACTCTTTCAACTGGCACCTGAAACACCTGGGAGGCAGAGATGCCCATTCGACTGAAAAAAGGGGCTGAAACAAATCATCTGGCTTGGCGGGTCCCACCCCCACAAAGGCCAGCAATCTGAAAAGCTCTGGATTGAGAGGTTCGCAGCAAGTACAGCTGGACTGAGCTCTGTTGGGGTAAGGGCGCCCGCCATTACTGAGGCAGTCGGCCACCACTGAGGCAGACCGCAGTTCTGAGGCAGACTGCCCTTACAGCCGCGGGTCTGAGGCAGTTCTAACTATACCCCTATAAACAAAACCGCAAGGAAGGTCACACAGCAGCTGGGAAGAGCCCACGGCAGCTCAGCAATGCCTCTGCTGGCAGACTGTGACTAGGTTACCTCCCTGCTGGGCAGGGCAGCTCTGAAAAAAAAGGCAGGAGCTCCTCAGGAACTTATAAGTAAAGCCTCACCTTCCCAGGACAGAGCATCTGGGAAAAAGGCGATTATGAGCTCCACTGCAGCAGACTTAAATGTACCTGCTCAGCAGCTCTGAACAGAACAATTAAGCTCACAGCTGAGCACTTGAGCTCCTATAAGGGACAGACTGTCTCCTCAAGCAGCTCCCTGACCCCCATATATCCAAAGAGTCACGTCATAAAAGAGAGCTCTGGCTGACAAATGGCGGGTATCCTTTTGGCACGAAGATAACAGAAGAAGAAACTGGCAACTGTGAGTTTTGTTTCCGAGGATAAAACGAAGAAACTGAGGCCAGCACCAAAATAATCCAATGCAAGGGAATTTATTCAGGCTCCCGGGTGAAGTTCTGCGGTCCGGACAGGAGGGGCCGGAGAAGTCGCACAGACTCCTCTCAGACAGGGGGTTTTATAGGGAGTGAAACAGCTCGATTGGTTATGGGAGAGCAAGACTGCTATTGGGTAAGTTACAAGCCTTGACCTAGGACTTGGTCTGTTATTGGTGGGAATTACTTGGGCTATTTTTAGACAGGGGGTTTTTATAGGAAGTGAAACAGCTCGATTGGTTGTGGGAGAGCAAGACTGCTATTGGGTAAGTTACAAGCCTTGACATAGGACTTGGCTTGTCATTGGTTGTTAAAACTCGGCCTCTATTGGTTGTTAAGGCTTAGCTGCTATTGGGTATTAAGAAGCTATGGTTGCAGCACCTTGTTTGCATACTGGGCTCTTCAAGGGAAGACCAGGCTGTGCGAGCAAGGGAGAGGGGAACATGCCTGAGCATGTATGAGCTTGTTTGGGGCATGTCCGAGCTTGCTCGGGGCTTGTAAAAGGGAAAAAGGAGTCGGGGTGGGGGGGCGGTGCGTCTGAGCTCCCAGCAAGGCAACCGGCCTTGCAGCAACAACCCTTACTGTTCTGCAGCCGCCGCAGGTGATCCCCAGGCAAGCAGGGTCTGGAGTGGACCTCGAGCAGTCCTACAGCAGAGGGGCCTGTTAGGAGGAAAACTAAAAGCAGAAAGAAATATCTTCATCATCAACAACATTTGGCTACCAGCTAAAAGGTAAACTTCCAAAGCTCTGAAACATGTCAATTAATAGTTTTGTATGTCAGTTAATAGTTTAATTTTGGCTTCATCGTATTTGGCTTTAAATATAACTTTTGCAATTATGCTATATATATTACTGCTTTTTGATCGGTGTTATAAATGAAGAGAATGGGCAGTGGAAGAGCTTCTACATGATAGAAATTTTAAATGTCAAAACTGGAAGACAACCAAGCAACACAGGTACCAAAATAATCCAAACAACAATAATTTCTTAGGGCTTGCTCCTTCCACAAAGCATAAAAAAAGTTGGTGATTTCTATATTTGTATAGACTCACAAGGCAAAATAATCTTTTAATCCTGAATTAATAAAATGTAAAAACTTTTATACTAGATCTTAAACCTCGAGGTTAAATGACAAATGAATTTTAGCAATCTAACCCAAATCAAGACCGAGAGGGGCTGTCTCCACATATAATACATATAATACAAATGCCAGACAATTAGTTAACTATTTTCTAATTGAATAATGATATGATCTCATTCATGCATACACACTGACACACACACACACACACACACACACAGCTACCCTATAGTTAATGAGTTCTTTCATTATGTCTGTTTAACAAGAGCTTTTTATGTTTGATCAAAGCCTCTAAAGCAATTCTGAGGTTATTCCATTTAGCAGTCAGCTGATTGGTAACTGCCATCAGGGACCTCTGAGTCTACCCCCATTTAGAAACTTGCTTTATGAAACATGTTCTGCATACTGTATGTTAACAGAGGCTGTGCTTTCTGTAATTATAACAGGGATATGGGAATTCTTAATTAAAAATACACAAAATTTTATAACTTAGAAATGAAGTGAGGAGACCTCTTCAGGAAATCAGAAAGACCATTCAAATATATTTCATTTTATCAAGGTATTAATATAATTAAAGTCATCAATATTTTATGAACTAATATTTAACTCTATATGTTAATCACAGTTCCTAGTTTGAGAATATTCTGTGGGTCACTGGGATAATTATATCTTTTCACATATATTATTTATTTTAAAAATTGAATAAGATAGTTGTTACTAGTGCTATTTTATAAACAAGGAAATGGAAGCTGAAGCATAAAATAATTTTGAAAGAGACATACAGTGCATAACTAATAGACTTACACATTTATTTCTGGTGTATCTGACTCCTAAGCTAATAATTTTAATAAAAGAATAACCAGACTACAAATTCTTTGTGATTCTTTTCACACATTGCCTTTTTTTACTGGGCTCTAGGATATGTTATTTTGGAGTCATCTTGCCTTTTAGATAGAATTCAGATGCAGAAATTGTAATTGTAATTTGCTTATCATCTTGAGTCATAAGATATTATGAGATATAAGATATTATCATATTTTGAACTTGTGGGGGCTTATAAACATTACTTTGTACTCTGAAATTGAACAGCTGTGGATAACTGGCTAGCCATATGCAGAGGATTGAAGCTGGACCACTTCCTTATACCATATCCAAAAGTCAATTCAAGTGATTAAAGACAAATGTAAAATATAAAACTATATATACTTTGGAAGATAACGTAGGAAATGCCATTTTGGACATAGGCCCTGGCAAAGATTTCATGACAAAAACACCAAAATCAACTACAACAGAAAAAAAAAATGACAAATGGGACCTAGTTAAACTAAAGAGCTTCTGCACAGCAAAGGAAACTATCAGCAGAGTAAACAGATGACATACAGAATGGGGAAAAATATTTGCAAACTATGCATCTAATGAAGGTCTAATATTCAGCATCTATAAGGAACTTAAATTCTCCTGCCTCAGCCTCCCAATATCTGGGATTGCAGGCATCTGCAATCACATCTGGGTAATTTGTGTATTTTTAGTAACAAGCAGATTTCACCATGTTTGCCAGGCTGCTCTTAAACTCCTGACCTCGTGTGACCTGCCTACTTTGGCCTCCCAAAGTGCTGGGATTACAAGTGTGAGCCACCACTCCTGGTCTGTTTATGGATATTTTAAGTTTGTATATATGACAAATATTATGAAGAAAATTTAAAAATTTAGTAATAAAACAAAATATACCTGAAGGAGAGTTTTCTGGACTAGAGTTGTGTTGAAATCCATGGGAGCTAATGAAATCA